>ML105508.1:15684-26272 GCA_003697995.1 Taxidea taxus jeffersonii | reverse complement strand
CCCGGAGAAGTCATGCCTGACTTGCTAGACCACTCCTGGGCATTTCAGTCTTGAGATCCAGAAAATTCACTGTCTGTCTTGTTTTCATGACCTACAAACAAAAGATTCCTCAGGAATGCCTCCTGACACCATCCTGCTCCAGTGATTACAGAGGAGACCCAAAGCCTGGCTTCTCACATCCCCAGGCTTATCTCCAGAATCCCAGTTAGCCTCTCCTTACCCTTCTGAGCCTTTTCTCTCTTTGTAAATGTATGATAATAAGTCATGCCACCCACCACCTACGGAGGTTGAGGACTAATTAGAACACTTGTGAAATTGTTTGTTTATACAAAATGTCAGCAAAAGAGATCTATGTATTATCTCTTACTCTTGATTCTCCTGCCCTTAAAAAAAAACAAAAAAACTTCTGCAAAATAAAATTTGTCTTTTCTTTTAAAATATGACCAATTATCTAGATTCATTTCTTTTTTCTTTTTCTTTTGTTTATTTATTTGACAGAGCATGAGACAGCTAGAGAGGGAACACAAGGAGGAGGAGTGGGTGAGGGAGAAGCAGACTCCCCAGTGAGCAGGGAGCCTGATGTAGGGCTCTATCCCAGGACCCTGGGATCATGACCTGAGCCAAAGGCAGATGCTTAATGACTGAGCCATCCAGGCACTCCCTAGATTCACTTCTTAAGGTGTAAACAGCTCAAGGAAAAATATCCCTCTCTGGTAGGGGGTGGGGTTAGGGGCCAAACTGGCTCTCTCTTTTCTGTTCTCTCACTTGTCTCCCCGGATTTTCCTAAATTCTTGAGTTTGGGTTTCCAGTACTGGAAAGAAATGCAATTATTCAGACAATGCCAACACCAGCGAGATGTTGACTTTGTTTTGAATCTGGGTTTATCCGCAATTGGTATCATTTTGAGAAAATGTTCCCTTGATTTGTGTGAGTAAAGCAGCTTTACTATGGAGGAAATTAACCATCCGATAAGGACACCAGGAAAGAAAAGAATGCATCAGAGTGTATTGGAAAGGAAGGGGAGAATAGAGAGAAGAAGAACAATAAAGAGAGGAAGGCGACATGAATTGAGATAGGAAATGTACTTGAATCAAACTTAGATGATAGTGTCAAATTTAGTTAGATAATAAAATATTGGTAGGGTTATCAGAGTTAACAAATAGAAATATAAGACACCAGGTTGAATTTGAATTTTAGATAAATAATAAATAATTTTTTAGTATAAATATGTCCCATTTAAAGATGGTCAGGCAATCTTTAAATTTAAGAATATGGGGATTTTTCTTTTCTAAGGTCAGTGGGTTTCCTTGCTAACATTCCGGAACCTATGAGTGAAACTGACTCTAACTCCTATCTTGAGCTCAAAACCATGGAGTAGTTAGTTGTCCTGTAAGTTCCTGAAACTTCTAGCCTCTTCGCTGTTTCAGCAGGTGCATTTAGCGGGCTGAAATGTTCCCATACTCTTTCTATCTGAGCTCTGTGAATGTTTTATCTTTTTTAAAAATATATTTTTTATTGTGGGAAATTTTCAAATGCACACAAAAGAGCAGAGAATTTCAGTGAACTTCCATTATTCTATTTGAAGAGTTGTCAACATTTTGCCGATCTTGGCCTGCTTCCCACCACCCCTTTTATTTTGTAGTAGTATTTTAAAGAAATTCCTCAACTTCCTACATCACCCTCTGATACAATGTTTTTTTTTTTAAATTTTATGTTCCCTTTCCTGTCCTTAAGTATATATCTGATCTGTTTAATACTGCCAAGATTCTACTTTTTACCTTTGTTTCCTTTCATATAAAATAGTTAATATAAACTAATGTCTCTTTTCCTTCATGAGATGATCTTGCTTCATTTTCCTCCTCAGAGTATCACTATAGTTCAAGACTTTGCCTCACTCTCTTGTGGCCTGTTCAGGCCTCAGGGATATGGCCTCCATTGTGCTGAGGACTCCATGGACCACTGTGGGTGGGAGAAGGGATGGGGATTATCATTTTTTCACTTCCTCTCAAACTTCCTTCCTGTGACAAGTAGTCATCTTTTCTCTCTTTATTCCTAGCTTTATGCACCATGCATGTCTATACTTTTTAGGGTAACTATGGGATCCTCTGATTGAACCTTTAAATATTCCCAGGAGTAGGTTTGAAGACACTGCAAGCAGCATGACAGATGGAGGACTGGGGCTCTCACACTTTGGGGCACACAGGGTCCCTTGAGGGCTTGTTAAAATACAGACCCCGAGCCCAGCCCTAGACGTTCTGTTCCCATAGAACTGGAGTGGGGTATGGTGGTCTGGGGAGCACAACCTTAGAACCATGGGGATAGTAACAACTTTCTGGTTATGAAACCCTGAAGAAGAAACCTTGTTCTGGGATTGTGGGCAGGTTACTTAACCTCTCAGATTTAGTCTCCTCATCTGTGATCAACAGATGGTCATTCCTTCTTCCTTTCCAGTGATGACGTGCTACTTTTAAGAGTGTCAACGGAGAAGAAGAGGCAAAACTGAAAAGGAACAAAGACCTTTATTTGGGGCCTCAGAACTGTAATTTGGGGCATGCAGATTCTGGAGTAACCAGAAACATGTCCTGCTCATGTGAGGAAATCAGGGGGTTTTTATGAAAAGAGGGAAGGGGTAATTCTACAATTTAGATAAAGAGAAGAGGAAATTAAAAAAAAAAACCTGCTAATCTGGTGCTGACCAGTTGAGAAGCTTCTGATTACTATCCCATTGATTATTTTATTGGTGTTATCAAACAAAACTGTCCCTGTTATGCACTAGTTACCTTTCCTGCCCACGTATGATCCAAATGAGCCTGTCACTTTGGTGAAATTCTATGAGCAACTGCTTGTAAACCACTTGCCATTTTTGGCCCAATTCAAGAGTTTTAGTTAGGAAGGAGAACAGAGCTTCCAATGGAGTCTCTCATGTCCAGAAATGTTAGCCATTTTCACCTTTCCTGGGTGATGTTTTCTCAGTGGCTAATATAGTGTGGAGTTTTGGGTCAATAAAAGTACTATTGAACTCAGGAGTTTGTACTCTGGCTCCTGAAGAGAGGGAAGGATGAGGAGATAGCTAGAGGTCATTCATTCACTCAGTGTGTATTGAGCACCTACTGTGTGCCAGGCACTGTTCCAGCTGCTGGAGATACAGTTAGATGGGATCGTCATGTTTAGGGAATTTGCATTCTAGTAGGATAAGAAAGAAGGGAACATTCCTGGTGGGACCCTGAGGAACTAGGAAAAATACAGTGAGGAGCCAGCTAAATAATAACTTGTATTATTCCCTCACAGTTCTGAAGGCTAGAAGTCCAAAGTCAGCTTCGCTGAGCTAAAGGCATGGCGCTGGCAGGACTGCACTCTCTCTGGAGGCTTTTGGGGAGAATATGTCTCTTACCTATTTTGGCTTCTGGAGCTGCATTCCTGGGTTCATGGTGTCTTCCTCCATCTTCAAATCTCTTCCATCCCCTCACCTCAACTTCTATTGCCCCAGAAGTGCAAGACAGTGTGGGGCAGTGAGAAATGTAGAGGCAGGGTGGAAGGTGACCCAGAAAGGATGGGAACAATGTCTGGGAACTGTGCTGACAGTGGCCACCGGGGCTCCACAAAGCCATTTGGTCATGCAGCAGTGATAAGCAATGTGGATTGGAAGGTCTCCACGGACCAGTGCTTTACAGTTCTCACAATTACCCTTTCAGGGATGTGCTGTTACACGTGACAAAACTAAGGCTCATCAACTTGCCAGATTCACTTGGTGAAGTGGTAACATCAGGAGGCCATGGAAGGCAACCTGTCCCCAGAGCAGAGCCCCACAGAAAGAAAGCCTTCCTACTCAGTACGTAGACTAGCAGCACTGGAATCCCTCACAAACTCAATCTCTCAATCTCGGCAAAAATGCAGACTCTCAGGCTTTGCCCTCAACTTGCTGAGTCAGATTCTGCATTTTCACAGGAGCCCCTGTGATTCTAATGCAGGAATCTCTTAGAGAATCCCTGCTACCAAGCCTTCCATGGGAAATGCCCTGAAAGGATCTTTCCAGCAGCTGAGGAAGATACCTTGCTCTTTGGTGTTTGCTTTAATAATATTAGGAAGCCCAGTTATCCTAGGATGTCTTCATCTGAGTAAGTAAATAACAACAATTAAAACAACAACAACAACCCTCTTGAGTTCATGTCTCCAGGCCTAAGGAAGTACATCACAGTGCCCTCTAAATAGCACTTGCTTGTCTCCTGGGTGAAAAATGTTTGCTGACTCAGTTATTCATCATCTCTGTGTGCTGCAGGGTCCAGGGTGATAAATTATGGAAGAGAGTTATTAAATTACAACAGTCTCTCTTACATCAGATGCTGGTGTTAGGCATATTTTGGGCACTGCAATCATCACACAGCAAGTAGAGAATTGTGATTATTGTGCTTATAAAATATGCCTATTCACAAAAGTTTGCTTTTACCCTAGGTCCTTGTTAGGCTGGTATTCTATTTCTAAGCCTTAGAGTGCGTGGTTTTGGCTGAATCAAGGAATAGAATAAATAGAAATAGAATCCGGCTAGTAGACCAATGCTTCTCATGGGTCATTTGCATTAGAATTGCTTGGTGCTGGTTAAATGTATAGATCTTTGGGCCCCACCTGGAAAATGAAGAGTGAAGGGCAAGGTCCAGAAATTTAAATTTTTAACTGGCTTATCTGCCAGTTCTTACACAAATGAATCTTTGAGAATTACTGTTGTATACATCAGATTTAACTCTGTTATCGAAGTAGATGATGAATCAGAAAAAGAGAGCAGTTATAATGAGTTGCCTAAAATTTCAGTGCCCCACATAGAGTAACATTTCCAACTTTCTTTGATATTACATATATAAAGAAAAGTCTCATATAGATCGTTGGCTTTTTTGGAAAGCCTTTTGGATCTATCAGCGTCTCTTTCTCTTTTTTGATCTATGAGCATCTAATGAAGGCAGTGCTAGCTGATTGTGTGGCTACATGTGAGGTAAGTAAATGCAAAAGAAACGGTAGTGCAATGTAAAAATTCTCTCATGTGATAGATACTAAGTGACCATTTGTCGCCAGGCATTCCAAATCCAGAGGATTTTACTGGAATTTAAGAAGAGTTAAGGCAACTGGTGGTGTTCCCGGAACGAGCTGGCATAATGCCACAAATAGCCAGGAGGGGGCAGCAGAGAGCTGCCGAATGGCCCATGGAAGCTCGCTGAACCAAGGTTATCAATTAGGAGGATGTTAGAACAGCAGCCAAAAGCTGGCTATCCCAGTAGTGTCTGCTCGGGACACGTTTAACCTGGACAGTCTGAAGCTTGGCCCTAAAAGAAGAGATCTGGGTCTAAAGCAGAAGTTTTTCGTAATGAAAAAAGGCAACGCCCAGGCTAGTGAGTGGAAGAGAAGAGCTGGAGTCAGAAAGGCAAACTGAGTGAGTCAGAAGCAAGGGTAAGTGGTGGGTGTGCCACAGTGGGGGTAGTGGATGCATCAGGAAGCTAAGGGGCTGTCAGGGAGCACCAGCTTCATCTGAGGCACTGACCCAGATTTATAGCCTTTTAGGGGCACTTTCCTGATGAGATCAGGAAACAGTGGGGTTCCTGATGGAGAACATTTCATAATTAGATTATTAGAAACCTGGAACTTAATCCATTATTTGACAAGCCTTTTCATGGTGCAATCTTCAAATTCTCTTTTGGAAAATGCCCTAGTATTAAAAAAAAAAACACAAAACTTGAGGAAAACAAGGCAGTGCGTGATTAAATACTGCAATTAAGGTACAATCAATACTTGCTCAAGAAGTTTCAGTGAAGGGGGAGATCAATGAAGGTTTGAGTGGCCAAGGAAGGTTTTTTTCTAAGGAAGTGAAATATGATCTAGCCTTAGCCAGCAAGTATGATTTAGAAAGGCAAAGGAGGACACTCAATGAGTCAAGGAAGAAAGATTTCTGTCTGTTTGCAAGCCTGTGAGGAGACCGCCTGCGTGTATCAAGGGGGCCTGGAGCGTTTGTGGGCTAGGGCATAAAGACACTTGTTCGACCTTTTTTTTATGGTTTCTGACACATTTCGAAGGAAGAGGGTCCAGCTTCTTACGCAATAGGAGTGCATCATTCACTCAGAGGAAATACACATTGATGCCAAGTGCCCCTGATGCAGAGAGCTCACAGCTAGCGAATCTGTGAGTGGGGAGAGGCTGTCTGATTCCTTCCACTTAGGGCACCATAATCTTGACTCTTGCCAATAGGCAGCATCTGCTCAGTGCTGTCTGGATCTATAAAAGATTATACCCAAATATTATGAAGATGATAAAAAGTTTTATTGAAATTCCTGAAATCAGGTTAACCAGGTTAACTATGCGCTTACACAAACAGAGATCCATCTCACGAGATACCCGTCTTCACCCACGAATGGGCTGGTGATCAGTCCTTACAGCTGTGGCCCAGAGAGTAATTATGATGTATTTGGGCCGACTTTGTATATCCCATCTCTCCTGGGATGTTAGCTTCATGCTTTTTATTACTAATCACTCATAGGTTTTTCTGTCTTTGCTTATACACTAGTTAAAAACACTTTCTCCTCTTTAAGGAGGAAATTTAAGGAGGAGATAACACTATCTTCTGTTTAATCTTTATAGAGTGTCTCATGTCCCCCCATACATTCTGGAAAGTGTTAGCCTGTATTCGGTTCTTGACACAGCAGCTCTTGTTTTTCTGATGTAGTGTCTCTGAATGTTATTTATTTGCATATTCATTTATTCATGTATTCATTCATTAATTTGTGCATTTATTTTTGAGTCTGAGTAACTTGAAAGAAAAAACACTTCCCATCAGTAACAGTGGCTCCTGGTGGCAGTGATTCTCATGGGAACGGAAAAGGAGCTGAGGGTGAAGTGGGACATATCACCCATCACCAGGGGAAACATCACAGAGATCCCAAGAAATCCCCTCTAACCCCTGCAGTGCTTTTAGCTAAGAGGCATTGCTTTCACTTCAGGATCCAGGGCTCTGTTTGTGTGTGTGCATGTGCACGTAGGAATCAGTGTTCTCTATCTGCTGTTGGTTTGCAAAGGTGTTCCTTTTGGTCAATCCCTTTGGTGGGACCAATCACTTCCAATGTGGGATCCAAGGAAAGGCATGTTCCTCATGGGAAGTAGCAAAAGCCCTTCTTGGAGAACACTTCTGCGTTTCTTCCTGGCAGGTCAGTTCAGAGGGAGCTCAGGGATAGTGCTATTTAATCATTTAATGCCCACTATTGGGATATGCATTCTTTCAAGAAAGTCTTTCCCTTGACATTCCTCAGGGTATCAGGACACCCACAAACAATTATTTGAGGAAGAGAAAAGAGCTAAGGTTAGGGTCAGTGGTTCGAGGCTCCACGTAGGAAAGGTAAGTTAAATGAGAAGGAGTTAACCATTGGAGGTATTTCCTACATCTAAATGGCTGAGAGCTGTAGGAAGTAATTGACAAATCTGAAATCACAGTTGCGTGCTGCATTAGTGAGTCCAGGCCATATTCCACTGATGAGGGCGGCTTATGTCTGCAGACGAGACTATGTTTTATATGCAGAGAATAGGTAGTTTATTTCCTCATTAACTATCTGATCCACACTGCTGGATCCCAATATTTAGTCCAATGGAATAATTTTAGTCCAACTCAGGAATTTAAACGATCTAAGTTTATGCTTATTTTCTTTGCATAAACACTCTCTTCCTGTCCACACCCATTGTGCCTCTTTAAAGTGATGGAGGGTCCATTAGGTATTGGGGTGTATATGACCTTGGCTGTTGGGGGTGGGTGGGGTGGAATTCTTGGGCTGCACTGTTTTCTGGAACTGCTTCCATCTCTGTGGCAGAGGGGCTGGGCTGGGCTGCTCCCTGGCTTGGAGAACTCCAAGGTCAACTAGCTCATTGAGAGGGGGGTGCAGCTGATATCCCCTGCTGAACCCCAATAATTTGGCCTCTCTCATCAAGCTGGGTTTCCCTGTTACCTTAGTCCTGCCCTGGTTTTTGCTGTGCTGTGGATTCCTCTGAAGCTTGGGGAGGACTCGCTGTTGTGTTTGAAAATCAGCTCCCCAGGCTGACTTTCAGAGGTTTTGGGGTTTTAGGTACCAACTATGGGACTGGAAGGCAGCTTTGAAGAGTTAACCGAGACCTTTCCTCAGGGATGCTCACACCAGTGTATTTTGATTCCAGTGCCAGAAACCAGGAGCTGGACAGAAGTCTTTTCCTTTTTTTTTTTTTTAAAGATTTTATTTATTTGACAGACAGAGATCGCAAGTAGGCAGAGAGGCAGGCAGAGAGAGAGAGAGGAGGAAGCAGGCTTCCTGCTGAGCAGAGAGTCCGATGTGGGGCTTGATCCCAGGACCCTGAGACTATGACCTGAGCTGAAGACAGAGGCTTTGACTTACTGAGCCACCCAAATGCCCCAGGTCTTTTCCTTTTTGTAAATTCCCTCAACCACTACCTAATATGTCTCTGTTCTCTGAAACTCCAGTCCAAATAAGGGAGACTGAGGTACATCTTACCTTCCTCTGCTTCCTTTCTTCCTTCTGCCATCCCTCAGGTTGGAAAGGAAAAACTTTGGGCTTCCCACTTGCTCTCCATCTTATCTTTCTACCATAGGGCAGCAGGAGACCTAGTGAGTCATAGATGTACATGGAGTGACCTCCCTCCAGTGCAGCCCCACCCTACATGTGGCCCATGGACCGGCAGCATTAGCATCGCCTGGGAGCTTATTAAAATGCAGAATCTCAGGTCCTGCTTGGACCCAATGGACCAGAAGCTGCATTTTTAACCAGATCCCTTGGTGACTTATGTGCACATTCAGGTTTGAGAAGCACAGTTGTAGAAGAAACTGTATGATCTTGCTCACTTAGGCTTAGCCCTTAGCAAGTTAATGGGAATTAAAGAGATTTAGGAAATTCTTTTTCTCTTGAAAAACCTTGCTCTTATAAACCATTAAGTTGCTGAATATTAACAGTTTTTCTTTTTGCACTCTTGCTTTAATAAATCATTAACCTTCTAAGGGGAAATAGATGTTTCTGAGAGACTATGGGATGTTCCATATGAGGAAATACAGAAAAAAAAAGAGACTAAATCATATTCAAATATTATCCCTTAAAGAGTTTGGAGAAAAGGGAAGAAAATAATGAGAGATGAAGTAAGTAAAATAGTTCAGTTGGTGACAATATAATTTGTTATACTTAAATCCTTTTGTAAAGACTTGGGTACTATACAATTTAAAAGTAGAAAGCAAATTTAACTGATTTGTGTCACTATATCCATGCTTCCTAAAAGTGTGTTTTGCCAAAATGCCCAAAAAAGTGGATTTCAGGGGCACCTGGATGGCTTAGTTAGGTGTCCAACTCTTGATCTCAGCTCATGTCTTGATCTCACCATTGTGACTTTGAGCCCAGCATTGGGCTCTATACTGGATGTGGGGCCTACTTTAAAAAACAAAACAAAACAAACAGTGGGTTTCATAATCAGTTTGCAAAATGCTATAAACTATATCTCACTCTTAGAGACTTACAATAAACATTGTTATTATAAAGGTGCTGCAGAGTCCTGACAGGAAATCCCTCTAACCTCATCTAACAGGGTTTTCTACAACTCACTTGTCTGTGGAACGCTGTTTCATGTAATATCCATAGAATATCCTCAAACCTGTGTCCTCTAGAACATCCTTTAGAATATTCTAATCTGGGGCGCCTGGGTGGCTCAGTTGGTTGGGCATCTGCCTTTGGCTCAGGTCATGGTCTCAGGGTCCTGGCATCAGCCTTGCATGGACTCCCTGCTCAGTGGGGAGTCTGCTTCTTCCTCTCCCTCTGTCCCCCCACCCCTACTCATGCTCTCTCTCACTCAAATAAATAAAATCTTAAAAAAAGAAAGACTATTCTTTTTATAAAAAAAGATTTTATTTGTTCATTTATCAGAGAGAGAGAGAACACAAGTAGGGGGAAGCAGCAGTGGGAGAGGGAGAAGCAGGCTCCCTGCTGAGCAGGGAGCCCGATTCGGGGCTCAATCCCAGAAATGGTCCTGGGATCATGAGCTGAAGGCAGGTGCTTAACTGACTGAGCCCCCCAGGCGTCCCAAGAAAGAATATTCGAATCTAAAATAACCCCCTTATATTAAGTATGCAATGATTGCCAATTCTAAATTGTGGTGTTCCCAAGTGAAACCTGGTAGCTCATAAGTGGTCTAGACTGACCTAGATTCTCTTCACTCACCATCAAGGTCAAGGATCCACAGGGCTCCCTCCAGTGCCTCTTCCTCCCTTGATGGGGACCTGGCTGCTCTGCTGAGATGTCTTTTTACATCTAGACCTTGTTTTCTGCCTACACAATCAGCCAGTTTGGTTGACACCATGAACTGTTGACTTGCCTCTCAATTCACTTTCACTTCTGATGCCACCTCTTAGATCTTGGAATTGAGCACTGAACAGATGGATGACAAAGAAGCTGACATCTCCCTCTCACAACTCAGCTCAGCTCCCAGGCCAGGTTCCTGAGACTCTTGCTGCTTGAGAGGAGAGCCGCACAATGACTTAAGTAAACCTAATCTGATGAGTCAGCGTAGACCCCTTGACGAAAGCTGCAAGAGCCAAGAC
>ML105508.1:0-15284 GCA_003697995.1 Taxidea taxus jeffersonii | reverse complement strand
GTACATAGCTGTTAGTCTATCTATAGCAAATATTCATTCTCTGGGAAATGGCTACAAAAGACAGCATAAAATGAAAAAAATACATACTGTCTGAGGTAAGGGAGCTACCCACCTGTAAGGAATTAAGAATGGAACTAGGAAGGGTGGCAGTAAGGTAATCCAGCTAATTACCACAGCTGCTGGTTCACTGGGGGTATGTTTCCTTCCCAAGTTTTCCTTGTGCATCCTTTTCTCTTATGAGGGCGGACTGGAGCTGCACCCTCATGGAGGAGATTCCTACCTTGAGCAAGCCTTGGTGGGGTGGCGGGGGGGCTCTGAACCGCTCTGCTAGAGGTCAGTCTTCAGGAGAAATGTGCCGTGTTCCTCCTGGATAGGCATGTACTTTCCTTGCCTGCTCTTGCCACTGGAGTGATAAAACCCAAAGCTAAGGCAAGGACACCAAGGAGGCCGTTTACTTCTACCCTTTGAGACAGGGGTTGGAAAAAACTCTGTCAAGAGCCTCAGAGTAAATATTTTAGACTTTGCAGGCCATGAAATCTCTACCGCAACCACTCATCTCTGTGGTTATAGTATGAAGGCAACCACAGATAGTCTATCAATGAAGGAACATGGTTGGATTCTGAGAAAGCTTACTTACAAAGAGAGGTGGCAGGATGAATTTGGCCTGTGGCCATGGTTTGCTGATCTCTGCTTTGAGAAATGATTTCTTATTTATTTATTTTTAAAATTAACCTATAATGTATTATTTGTTTCAGGGGTACAGGTCTGTCTGTGATTCATCAGTCTTACACAATTCACATCACTCACCATAGCACATACCCTCCTCAGTGTCCATCACCCAGCCACCCCATCCCTTCCACCCCCCCCCCCCTCCAGCAACCCTCTGTTGTTTCCCGGGATTAAGAGTTTCTTATGGTTTGTCTCCCTCTCTTTTCATCTTGTTTCATTTTTCCCTTCCTTCCCCTATGATCCTCTGTCTTGTTTCTCAAATTCCTCATATCAGTGAGATCATATGATAATTATCTTTCTCTGATTGACTCATTTTGCTTAGCATAATACCCTCTAGTTCCATCCAAGTCATTGCAAACGGCAAAATTTCAGATTTTTTGATGGCTGTATAATATTCCATTGTATATATATACCACATCTTCTTTATCCATTCATCTGTCCATGGACATCTAGGCTCTTTCCATATTTTGGCTATTGTGGACATTGCTGCTATAGACATTGGGGTCTACATGCCCCTTCAGATCACTACATTTGTATCTTTGGGGTAAATATCCAGTAGTGCAACTGCTGGGTCTTAGGGTAGCTCTATTTTCAACTTTCTGAGGAACCTCCATGCTGTTTTCAAGAGTGGCTGCACCAGTTTGCATTCCTCTTCGAGAAATGATTTCTTTTCTTCTTCTTCTTTTTTTTTAAAGATTTTATTTATTTATTTATTTATTTGACAGAGAGAGAGAGAGATCATAAGTAGTCAGAGTGGCAGTCAGAGAGAGAGGGAAACAGGCTCCCTGCTGAGCAGAGAGCCTGATTCGGGGCTCGATCCCAGGGCCCTGGGATCATGACTCGAGCCGAAGGCAGAGGCTTTAACCCACTGAGCCACCCAGGTGCCCAAGAAGTGATTTCTTAACAGTGAATGCATCACTGTGCTTTAAGTCAACCAAAGCCCATTGTTCAGAAAACACATTTTCCTGAGGTTTCTCCCTGCACATCTTGCTCATGAACCTGTGGCATAAAGTGTTATGTTGGAGAGTCTTGGGTCTATGTCATCTTTCCTCTTTCTTTTTTCACAGGGCAAAAGCATAATTTGTAATGTTCTTGTGAGGTGAGCTGTATCCATTATCATTTTGCCTCTCTTTTGCAGATGTTAGACATTTACTTTCGAATCTTCCATAAAAGACATATGGGGGAAAAATCTAATAGCAAAATAAATTGCAGGAAATGAAATACTACAGCTTGGTTAATTGTAAAAAGGTAGGTTAACTTTGCAATAACCATTGTGAGACATGAGACCCTGGTGTATTGCTTGGGTAATAGGCGGGCAGGCAGCCTATTTAGTGTAGGTGAGTAGGCATAACTCTGAATTCAGTTTCACAGTAATGAGACCCACACCATCTGCACAATAGCCTTCCTGCCTTTCTGTGCATTTGAGACTTTAATGACATTACCTCAAAACATAGCCCAGATTTCTTCCCTTTTATGAATCTCCTAAGTTTCATGCCACCACTATTTCTCATAGGATAACGGCAGGTTGTGCATTAAGCAAGCTGAAATGAGTGACACAAGAAGTCACTCCTGCTGTTCGTGATCCACTTAATTACCAGCTTTGCTAGATCACCCGTCAGTAACCCCAAAACTTTTCTAAAGAGACACAGCCACAATCAAGGGGACAGATTTGATGGTGCCAGCATGTGGCTGCATTTTTCTGCCTTTGGATACCAGTGGATTGATTTTCTGGCTTGCCATGGTCTTAGGCACCTCCATGCTTTCGTTCCACAGCGATCAGTTTCTCTAGACATGGTGGGAGTACAAAGAAGGCAAGCAGAGAATTCTGGCAGCTAATTTATAAATCTCTATCCTAAATTCTATCCTATTGGTTCTCCTGAACTCTGTGAAATCTAATTAGACAATTCTTTCTGATTTTCTCCCCAAACCTTTTGTGTGTTTTGTATCTTCTCATTTGATGCCTAATGAGTGGGACTGGGTTCATGCTTATTGGATGGTCTTCCTGAGATCTGTGGAACCATTTCCAGAGTGAAAAAAAAAATCACAGGCAGTAGTTCCAATGAGCAGAATGTGTGTAACTTTCTTCTAATAGAACCCAAAGGAGTAACCTGGGTGACATTTGCTTTGGATTCGTTCTTGCTTTCAGCACCTAAGCAGGGAGGCTTTCTGATAAAACAAAACAACCCTCTCCACCCCTGCCCTGAAAAATCAAGGTGTAATGTGTCCAGTGTGTTTGAGGCTTTGGAAGGAACCCAAACACCAAAACAAAGTAGACTGTATAATTGCTTTTTCTATCGCATTTATTTTATTGCATTTATTTTATTGTATATTTACTACCTTGTGTGACCTAATGGGCCTATTAGAACAGATGTTTTAAAACACAGTACGTGAATATCACATATCATTTCTGATGAAGGTCAGATTTTGTTAGCCTTTGTTTTGGCAACCAGTGTCTGTCCATCTCACTTTTCCTACCAACGATTTGGAGGACCCACTTTCCCCCTTTTGTTGTTTAAAATTCTACTTTCCAATGCCAGACTCACCCAACTCCATGTCACCTAAGCTGATCAAATCACTGCCTACCTTCTGGCCACCAACATGAGTCTTAATTGGGCCATAGGTTCATTGTTAAGCCAATAAGATATCTTCAGACTATCCCTGAGACATACAGGATAGAAACAAATGCTCTTTCTGCTGGATTTGAATAAAACACACTGTAGCTCCTTGTGTAGCTTCAGCCATGTTTCTGTCATGTGAGTGCAAGGCATGGGTTCAAACTCTACAGGGCAGAGCCAAGCAATAAAGAGGAAGAAAGGCTTTGGGTCCCTAATCAGTTCACATCTGATTTCCCCATGGATTTTCCAATGAGACAAGTTAATAAATTCTTTTCTTGCTTCAGCCCCTTTGGGTTGTATTTTGTTACTTATAAGCAAATGAGGGGTAAATATTCAGATCCAGATGACCACTGTTCATGCTGGAAGGAACCTGAGGAATGATCCTCTCCAACACCTTTAGAGTGAATAAATCAGGGAGGTGGGACCCTGACTTGGTGCTAGGTTACAACGTCTGCTGGTAGTGGAAGTATGTGTAGCATCTGGGTCTCTTTCCTGCCGTTAGATTAAGAACTATATCTATCCTTCAGAGATGGGATGCATTCCAGAAAATTGCTTAATCTTTTCTATTTATTCTCATTCAAATATGCAAGCTCTGATGTCCATTCTTATTTCTATCTTCTAAAATAAAATCACAACTGGCTTGCCAACTAAAAAAAAAAAAAACCCAAAAACAAAAATAAGAGTTCCTGTAACAGGCCTTTGACGTGTCAGTCTGAGTTGAAACTGTGACATCTCCTATGGCTATGTGATGGGCCTGCTCTGGCCTTTGTTACCTCAAAAGAGGGTGTCGCCTACACTCTGGCTTCAGGTAACTTGACTTCGCTCCCACTAAGGAGCCCAAGTTCCCAGACTTGGGAACTGAGCCCCCATCCTTTCTCTCCTGGCGTCAGTCTTTACTCAGGTACTTTCTCTACTTTGGCTAGAGTCTCTGGCCCTCCCCAGAGCTGCTGCTATAATCTTATCTCCACTCACACTGCCCTGCCCCACCTCACTGAACTCTCTTCCTAGGATTCTACACACGGTTTAAATGCTGGTTCTCCTTATAAACCTGTATTGTCGGTCCTTTCTGCCTCCTTAAGGGATATGTGTGGTGTTTTCTTTTTCTTTTTCTTTTTTTTAAAATATTTTATTTATTTGACAGAGAGATCACAAGTAGGCAGAGACACAGGCAGAGAGAGAGGGGGAAGCAGGCTCCCCGCTGAGCAGAGAGCCCAATGTGTGGCTCGATCCCAGGATCCTGAGATCATGACCTGAGCCGAAGGCAGAGGCTTAACCCACTGAGCCACCCAGTGCCCCTGTGTGGTGTTTTCTTGCTCAGATGGCCCTTGGGACTCCTCTGACTGTGCTCCTCAAGAAACCTGGAATGTTTCTTTTTCTTTTTCACAAATAGAGCAATTACCCTATTTGCTACTCCCAGAAGACTTTAGCTAATACTGAGGGTCTAATTGAATTTACGGACTTAAGGAAAAGTAAGTATGAGCCAATATTTTAAAAACCTGTGGATATTATGTCACAAGTATCTAGTTTTAGACTATTATTTAAAAAATGAGATGATCTGGCAGCAATGGTTTCCCATTTTCACATTTTACAACTGTTGGATGTGAGTTTTATGTCTTCTTGGAGAGAATGTGCCACAGTCCTCAGCATTCCCTATTGACTGCCGTGAGTGCAACAGCCCCCATAGCATCTCGGGGCCGGCCAGCCAGGAGTGAGGAAGGCCCATGAATGTGGGCCAGGGTTAAAGGAGAGTGGGAGTGGAGGGAGAGGGACAGTGCTTGTTTCCGGCTGGGTTCTCTCTGCATTGGAAATTGGGATGCGGGAAGTTTGTTGGGCTTTGCTCTCAGGATCAAGCCCTGGGGTGAGAGGGAGTGAAGGAAACAAGACTGGGAAGAGAGAGAAGTTGAACAGCAAAAGGCCTCCATCAGTCAGTCCTACAGGGGGTTTTGCAGCTGGGCTGGCCTTTCAGAGTTGCCCTGGATTGGACCAAGTAGAGGAGGCCTTTATATTTTCCACCCCAATTTCTGGATGTGGACTGCTCCCGAGAAGACAGTACGCCCTAGGTTGGGCGGGGGGGGGGGCTCTCTTTGACTGAGAGTAGAGGGTCTCATCTGAGAGCTTTCAGCTTCCACAGCTCCCAGCACCTAGAAGTGTGAGTACTTTAGTCCTGGAGAGGCAATGCAGGGGCTCTCAACAGCAGCTAGTACAGTGAGGTTTGGTAAACTGGGGCCCAAGAGCCCAATGCAGCCTGCCACATGTTTGAGTAAATTAGATCTTATTGGAACACAGTCATGGGCATTCACTTCTACCCTGTCTGTGGCTGCTTTCCTTCCACAATGGTGGAGCTGACTGCTTGTGTCTAGAGTATTTGCTACCTGGCCCTCGAAGAAAAAGTTTGCTGTAGACACCTGAGGTAGGAGCAATCCAAAGTGTCTTCTCCAAGTATCTTGTGACACTTTCCAAATACTAGGGTAGCAGGAAGCAGGTGGAAGGAGGGGAAGGTGAGCATAAGGAGGAACATTCTGGCTCAGGCAGGAGGACTTCGGCTCAGGTCATGATCCCAGCGTCCTGGGATCGAGTCCCACATCGGGCTCCTTGCTCGGCGGGGAGCCTGCTTCTCCCTCTGCCTGCCACTCTGTCTGCCTGTGCTCGTTCGCTCTCTCTCCCTCTCTCTCTGACAAATAAATAAATAAAATCTTAAAAAAAAATTAAAAAAAATATTTGCCTTGGACCATTTAGGTACAAGAAGGTAACTTCTGTAGGTCTCAATGAGCAGACCTGTAGCCTAACTCAGGGCTTTCTCCTTCTTTTACAGGATTGGGTCAAAGAAGGAGGTCCATGATTGTTTTTACAAAGGTGATGTGATTCATGAGAAGCTCATGTTTTTAAATTCATTTGCTATAGCAAGAGAGGGTGGTCAACTCAGTCTTGTGTTTAAACAGGGTCTGGGACTTAAAGGGATCTGGCATATTCAGGAGCCCTTAGACCCATGTAGAGGGAAAGGGAGAGCTCCAAAAGAGCCATTGCTCAAAGTCTCCATGGTTGGAGACAAACACATTGGAATGTCCATTGGCCAAGATGTACGTTTAGAACAAATGAGACTGCCCAAGCTTTAGGAAGAGCTTGTTCATTTCCATGTTCAGTGTTCATTTCAATGTGGTGCTTCTTTATCATTCACTTAAAATAGGTAGTTTCTATAACAACAGTCCTAACTTAAATAGATGCATGCTCATCTCTTTGTTACGGAGGAAAACAATGTTTCAAAGACTCTGTTCTGCTTTGCTAATCACTTTCAAGGCTGAAAAAGATGTTCTGACTCATAACTTCATAGGGGACTTAGCCATCTCACTATGTTGTCTCTGTGAGGTCTGCATTACTATTTTGGGGCAGAACCCAGGTCCTGTGGAGGCCAGAAACCCATTTGTCTCTGCAGCAGTGAGGTGAGATGCATTTGAAGTCTTGAGTCTGGGCTGAGACAGTTAAAAATGCAAGACACTCAGAGTGTGGATGACACCCATAAGCCCTTCAGCTGGGAGGCGGGAGGGGAGGCTCAGGATGAAAGGACGCTTTTGAAAGGTGAGGACAGGGTTTTGTAAGTCGTTGACAAAAGACCATCTATGGCAGGATCACTTGGAGAGCTTGATCTTAAAAAAAGACTCCTGGACCCCAAGTTGATCTTTCCAAATCAGATTCTATGAGCGTGGAACCCCAGAATCTGCACTTTCTAAAAACAAGGTCTTCAGGTGATTCTGATGCACACAAGTTTGAGGAACATCCTGGCTCACCTTTTCCTCACTTGCTATCTGTCTACCACAGCCAGGGGAAATGTATTTATATGACTAGCAAGAACATATTTGTTGGGGGATATAAAATTCCAACGAGGGACCTGTATTTTGATGGGTTTGGCATTTAGGGATGTGGTGTTGATGCCATTAGGGTTTATGATTTTATGTAAACAAACTGAAGATCTGTCATTCATTCTTGCTAAATTCAGTCAACAAACATTTAAATATTGATTGACCACCTGCTATGTTGCAGGTATTATGCTAGGCTCGGTGAGTACCAGGAAGTATAAAAAGAATGCCTACCCTCAAGGAATGTACAGTCTGGCAATTGTGGCCATTTCACAGATGACAGACCATGGTTCAGATGTCAGGCAACTTGCAGGGGTGGGCTGCCACCAACTGGCAGGACCAGGACTCCATTTTGAACTCCTGAATCTCCTAGTCCAGGGTTCTTTTGAGCCCACTTCCTATCTTTTTAAGTGAAATGATGCCCTTTCTTTAAAAAAGTAGATTTAGGTTGGAGCATGAAGAATGACACTCAGCATATTTTTACCATCTCTATTTTAATGCCCCAGCCATCTCTTTGGAGTCAGAAATCCTGCTATCATTTGGAAATGATTCTGACTATGCAAGTCTCTCACTGTAATCATGTTCCATCCAAGAGACTTTCTGGAGTGAAAGGATTCTTTAAGAGTTTTTTTGAAACTCTTTTAAAGAAGCTTCCCTACAAGGAGGTTGTGGAGAATTTCCTTTTATTTTTGAATAAAAGGAAAATGGAGACACAGTCATTGAACATGGGACCTTGGAGGCCATTCGTGACCCCCAGGGTGAGCAGTCCTGCCCAGTGGCCTGGACAGAAGCCAGAAGGCAGGAGAATGACAAGGAGTTGAGGGAGGAGCTGAACTCAGATGATCAAGATACATGGGATCAGATAAATAGTGGCACCTGAGGCAGGGAGCAAAACTTGGCTGAAGAAACAGGGAAATTGAGCATAGGGAGCGATGGATTAGAATGGAGTTGGGGCTCTTCCCAGAGGTGCAGAGCAACACCAGAGGCCAATGTTTACACTCACCCAGCTGGGCAGGCAGCTGGGACTACAGAGCCGGCTCTGATGTGGTGTTTGGCCAAAACAAGTGATGAGGTCAGCTCAGATTCAAAGGATTAGGAAATAGATGTTTGATGGTAAAACTGAAAAATCACACTGCAAACAGGAATAATTGGGACCACTTTTGTAAATAGTCTACCCAATCATTCTTCTTCTTCCATGAGCAGGCGGAGCCCACCATATTGGCATGTAAGTCATACTTCATTGTCTTGGCACAGAAGATCAACTCCTGTTTCCCAGGGGTGAGGTCTGCCCAGGTACCCACTGAATGAATCGATGGCAACACAGTTATTCCATCTCCACTGCCTTGTTTTAGGCCCAGAGAATAGGCTTCTTGGCCTTGATTACCTTCAACATGCACTGTAGTGCTTTGACCTTGAAATGCTTGCCACCCAAGGGACCCAGTTCTGGGAGAAATGTATAATGGTAGCAGAAATGAACACTACAAAAGAGGCAGTTGAGTCACCTGACTTCTGGGAACATCCAACACAAAAATGTCATTTTGACACACTCCCTGGTCTTCTCAGGAGATAACCAATAGCACCATGAACTTGATGTCATTAAGTAGTAAACTCCCTAGGTGATTATGTTGGCTAACCTAAATATGTAAAGACTGTTGCCTTCCTCCTTCACCATCACTGTGCTACAAGGAGCTGCCTTTTGGACTGCTTTGTAGCTGAACAAAGCTGGTGCTGATCCCAAAGTATTCAGTGAACCCCTTCCAAGGGATGGTCCTTGAATATCAAATATGCTGCTCCCTCTCCCCAGGGCATGCAACTACCATTAACATTCCTTTCGTGCCTTTTGTGAGAATTACAAACTAATTACAGAATGCATAATTAAGTGCTTCATCTTTGAAATGTGGAAAAAAATCCCCACAACAACCAAGCATTCCTCCCTTTGAGCTTGATTTTACTATTGGTGATTAGCAGCATGATTCACTCTGAAATGGGAAGGGTGTGCTTTGAAGCATACTTCTCATTTTCTAGGCATAATAAAAGGTTAGAAGCTCAGGACAGATTTGATGTCCCGCCCCTCCCCCCGCCCCCCAACCACTGTAGAAGTAGAGATCATTGGAAACTCCTTGCGTCTCACCTTTTGTGAATTTTTGTTTGGTTCTCAAGGGGCTTGTGGAGTGCATCCTCCCCTCATTGGCTCAGGTCAAGATAGTGGCTCTCTGAGGCATAAGACAGCAGCTACTGACATTCACTTAGCACACTATAGTCAGGGAAGCTTCTTTATATCCATATCTCATTCAGTACTTACAACAAGCCTGTAAGGAAGCCATTTGTATCTCAGTTTCACAGCTGAGGGTCATGAAAGCCAAGGAGTTGATGGGATTCAGGGTCATATGACTGAGTAAAAAATGATGACTGGGGTCTGTGGCCAGGCTCGGTATGATTCTAAAATTCCATGTGCTTCCTCCTACAGTATTATGGAAAGGATGGGGGTTCAGCTGGATAAGTTATTTGGACAATATTTTGGGGTCCCCCGCTTCATCTTTCTCTTGTGTTTGATACAACCCAGTGTTGTTCTTTGTGAAGTTTGGTAGGAGTCGAGTTATGACAGCACAAAGTAAACAGGCAAACACATCTATTCAAGGAAGCAGATGTAATTCTGTCTGTATGTTGAGATTTGATTATGGGGTCAGACCTTGTTGCAAGATAATTTCCCCTTAAAATGGCTTAGAGACTAGAGAGTATTATGCTTAGCGAAATAAGTCAACTGGAGAAAGACAACTATCACATGATCTCCCTGATATGAGGAAGTGGAGATGCAACGGGGGTGGGAGTTAAGGTGGTAGGAAAAGTAAAAATGAAACAAGATGGGATCGGGAGGGAGACAAACCAAAAGAGACTCTTAATGTCATAAAACAAACTGAGGGGGGTGGGGGGGAGAGGGGTTGGGAGAGGGTGGTGGGGTTACATTATATGTTTAAATAAAGCTTAAATTAAAAAAAAATGGCTTAGAGAGTATGGAGGAAGCTTCCATAGACAGGAGCGTGCTTCAAAGTAATTAGACACATGTATCAGAAAAAATTCTTCTGCTATTTCTCTCACCATACTTTTTAAAAAAAATATTTTATTTTTAAGTAATCTTTATCCTCAATATGGATCTCAAATGAACAACCCCGAGATCAAGAGTTGCATGTTCCACTAACTGAGCCGGCCAGTACCCCCACACTCACAACACTTCTGACGCAAGATGTGTGGGTTCTTTCCACACCCACCAACTCCTGGACACCAGCTGGGTGTCCAGCAACTCAGTTCAATTCTGATGCTGTCTACTTGGAGTTAGTATCAGATCCTATAAGTTAGTATCTAATATCAGATCCTCTCACCAGTTCAGAAACTAGTCACAAGTCCAGATTGTTACCGTAGTACAACTCAGGGAAACACTTATGGAAATGGTCCAGTTTCAATTAAAAAAAAAAGAAATCCACCTTTCCAAACAAAGTACAGAGCCATTTTGATACATTTTGGGTTTTATTTTAAAACTAAAAATCTAGGGGCGCCTGGGTGGCTCCATCTTTAAGCATATGCCTTCAGCTCAGGTCATGTTCTCAGCGTCCTGGGATGGAGTCCCCAGCAGGGAGCCTGCTTCTCCCTCTCCAGCTCCTGGGTCCTTGTGTTCCCTCTCTCACTCTCTCTCTCTCTTCATAAATAAATAAAATCTTAAAAAAAAACCCTAAAAATCTATTTTATGTTCTACCAAATTCAGTGAGGATATTACTTTTTTTTTTTTTTTTTAGGATATTACTTTTAATACTTTGTGTGAAGTTTAAGATTTGCAACAATATTGAGAGGGAAGTAGAGAGATTTCTTAAATACCCCCACCCCCACATGTGTCTAGCCTCCCCCACTATCAACATCCCTCACTGGAGTGGTGTATTTTATACCAAGGATGAACCTACATTGACACATCATAATCACTTAGAGTCTGTAGGTTACCTTAGAGTTACTCTTGGTGTTGCATGTTGTATGGGTTTGGACAAATGTATAATGATGTACATCTATCATTATAATATCATATAGAGTATTTTCACTGCTCTAGAAGTCCTCTGAGCTCCAGCTGTTCATCTAGATTTTGGCCATTCTAATAGTATAGTGGTATTTCGTTGTTCCTTGAATTTGCATTTCCCTACATGATATTTGAAGGGGAGCGTCTTTTGTATGATTATTTGCCATCTGTATATCTTCTTTGGTGAGGTGTCAACGTCTTTGGTCCATTTTTAAGTCAGTTTGTTTGTTTTCTTATTGATGATTTTAAGAATTCTTTGTATATTTTAGATAAGTCCACTATCAGATGTGTTCTTTGCAAATATTTTCTCTCAATCTGTGGTTTGTCTTCCAATTCTATTGATACTGTCTTTCACAGGGCAGAAGTTTTGTATTTTAATGAAGTCCAGCTTATCAATTATTTCTTTCATGGACTGTGTCTTTGGTGTTATGTCTAAAAGGATATCCCCATGCCCAAGGCCATCTAGGTTTTGCCTATGTTATCTCCTGGGAGTTTTATAGTTTTGCATTTTACATTTAGGTATAAGATCCAGTTTGAGTTAATTTTTATGGAGGGTTTAAGATTTGTGTCTAGATTCATTTTTTGCATGTGGATGTCCAGTTGTTCCAGCACCATTTATTAAAGGGACTGTCTTTGCTCTATTGTATTCTTTTTGCTTCATTGTGAAAGATCAGTTGACTATACTTATGGGGGTCTATTTCTGAGCTGTCTCTTTTGTTCCATTGATCTATTTGTGTGTTCTTTTGCCTTCTCTTGATTACTAAAGACTTACAGTAAGTTTTGAAGTTGGGTGGTGTCAGTTCTCCAGTTCTGTTCTTTAATAATGTTTTGGTATTTGAGGTCTTTTGTCTCCATATAGACTTTAGAATCATTTTGTCTGGGTCTATAAAATCACTTGCTGAGATTTTGATCAGAACTGCATTGAATCTATAAATCAAGGTGGGAAGAACTGACATCTTGACCATATTGAGTCTTTCTGTCCACGAACATAAAATGTCTTCATTTATTTAATTTTGCTTTGATTTTGTTTATCTATTTTATAATTTTTCTCAAATAGAGCTTTCACATATCTTGTTAGATTTATGTGTATGTATTTAATTTTTGAGATGCCAAGGTAAATAATATTGTGTTTTTAATTTCAAATTCCAATTGTTCATTGTTGACTTTTGCAAAGTATTTTTTTTTAGATTATTTATTTATTTATTAGTTAGAGAGAGAGAGTGAGCACAGGCAGAGAGAGGCAGGCAGAGGCAGAGGGAGAAGCAGGCTCCCTGCCAAGCAAGGAGCCTGATGTGGGACTCGATCCCAGGATGCTGGGATCATGACCTGAGCCGAAGGCAGCCGCTCAACCAACTGAGCCACCCAGGCGTCCCTGAAAAGTATTTTTTAATTAATTTTGTGTAAAGTATGTTTTTGATCACAGTGGAATTAAGTTAGAAATTAATAATAGAAAAAAAAAGTAGTTTGGGAAACTCACCAACATGTGGAAATTGAACAATGCTCCTAAGTAACCAATGGACCAAAGAGGAAATCATAGGGGACACTAAAAAGTACTTTGAGGTGAATGAAACTGAAGATATACCAAAAATTATGGGATGCAGCTAAAGTAGTGCTTGAAGGTAAAATTATAGCTATAAAATGCCCGCTAGAAAAGAATAAAGATCTAAAATCAATAACTTAATCTTTCACTTTAAGGCACTAGAAAAGAAAAAGAACAAAGTAAACTTAAGCAGAAGAAAGGGAGTGATAAGGATGAGGATTGAAATTAAAGAAGTGGAGAAATGAGAAACAATAGAAAAAAATCAGCAAAACTTAAAGTTGTGCTTTTTTTAATAAGATCAACAAAATTGACAAATTTTCACTAGATTGACCAAAAACAAAAAGGAAAGAGTCAAATTATTAATATCAGCAATGAAGAAGGGACATTATTACTGTCTTAGTCAGCTGGGGCTGCTCTAACAAAATACCATACAGTGGGGAGCTTATCAACAACCGAAGTTTAGAGGCTGGGAAGTCTGATCTCAGAGTGCCAGCATTGTTGGGTTCCAGTGAGCTCTTTCTTTCAACTGATAGATGGCTGACTTATTGTAGTCTCACGTGGCAGAAAGAGTGGATTCTAGCTAGCTCTCTGGCCTCTTCTTATAAGTGCACTAATCCCATTCATGAGGGCTCTACCCCCATCATCTAATTACCAAAGCTCATACCTCCAAATAGTATCACCTTGGGGATTGGATTTCAACATATGAATTTGGTGGGGACTCAAACATTCAGTCTTTAACAATAACCGTACAGAAATTTAAAAAAAAATGTCAAAGGAATATTATGAACAGCTATATGCCAATAAATTAGATAGCTTAGATAAAATGACCAAATTTCTAGAAAGACACAAACTACCAAAACAAAGTTGAGAAGTAGAATGTCTGAATAGGCCTATAATAAATAAAGAGATTGAATTAATAGTTTAAAAAAATACCCACAAAGAAAATGTCAGGCCCACATGGCTTTATTGGTGAATTCTATGAAATATTTACATAAGAATTAATACCAGTTTTTCACAAACTCTTCCAAAAAATAGAAGAGGAGGGAACATGATTAATACAATTGTCTCCTTTGGGTCCTAATTCTACAATTTCAGTCCATGGTTTACAACTTATCCCTTGCATGAGTTGAGCTTACTACTTACCTCTTCAGTTTGGCCTTGGAATCCCTATGTGTGATCCCTAAGTGTGAACTGGCCCTTTGGAAAATCCTGATGACATGAAGCCCAAGATCCTGGGTCTATTCCTGTCTCTTGGCTTGGGCCTCAGAGGACCAGACCCTGTACAGCTGAGTTGTTGTCTCTGTTACTTCCCTTGGCTAAGAAATGGTTTAGCCACCCAAGAGACATGGAGGCTAGACATTATTTATCATGCATCTGGCTGTATTTAAGCCAACCAACAGACATATAGGCTCCCTCAGAACACATGCCAACTGATTCTGGATCAGCTTCCAGTCAGGATCTGTCTGGTAACACCAGTTCGAGAGAGGGTGTGTGCAAGCACATGGCTAGGTTCAGTTTTTTTCCCAGGAAAATGAACCATCTTTAAGAGGCTTTTGACTCCAATAAGCGGGACAACTTGATGGCTATGTCTGGCTTTATGGTCTATATCAGAAGCTTCTTAGAATAAATTTATTCGCAGGAATGGCTTATAACAGTGTCTGGGATATAAAAAACCCTCAGCAAATGTTAACCATTTACTGTTCACCACTTTTGTGGCACCTTACTCTTAAAGGAGACTCAATAAATGATAATTTATCACTCCTGCCAACTCATGCTATCCTGTGTATCCCACAGAGTTTATATGAAATCAAGAGAGAAATAATCCTGTTGGCTCTTGGTAATCGGCAAGGCACAAAACAAAAGCAGAGGAAAAATTTCCTGGTAATAGCAGCATCCATGATTTTCAAAAAAGCATGAGAAAAAAAAATTAGACATGTATAAAAGTTTTTGAGTAATCAGTCCCTACAAAATGTTATGAAATGCTTAGCAGAGTTAAACAATAAAATCCCTTTAGCAAACCTATCATTAGATCTGCTATAGAATTACTAACTTTTAATGACATTAAAAAACCTTAATGTGTTTTTCTTATGCCTAAATCTAATCTTTTGACTTAAATCTAAGCATAGATTTATTATATTTAATAGAATTCTAGGATGTACATTTTGAGATAATTCACACTAATTATTTCTTACATTTTCTTTCTCATTATCTTGTTAGAATTGAGGGAGAAGACTATTTTTGAACTTGAAAGCTTCTACTATGTAAAAAGAGTGAGGTTCCCATTGTTTCTAATGTACCCTAATTACTCCAGAAAGAGTCAGCCAGGGGATAAGAATATTTTATAAAAATAACCCCAAATCAGTTTGTTCTCTCTTATCTCTGCACCCTCCTCCCTGGTGGGACCTTGGTTTCCTCGGAAGTTCCTGGAGCAGGTCTCACATGAGCTGTTCCCCAGTCTGCTTTTCATCTTTTCCTCTCATGCACTGATCTGC
>ML105507.1:13772-59435 GCA_003697995.1 Taxidea taxus jeffersonii | reverse complement strand
AAGATTTTTTAATTATTTATTTGACAGAGAGAGAGAGAGAGATCACAAGTAGGTGGAGAGGCAAGCAGAAAGAGGGGGAAGCAGGCTCCCTGCCGAGCAGAGATCCTCATGTGGAGCTTGATCCTAGGACTCTGAGATCATGACCTGAGCCGAAGGCAGAGGCTTAACCCAGTGAGCCACTCAGGCACCCCTGTAATAAACGTCTGAAGCAGAGGTGGTAGAGGGCATCAGATTGGTATTAGCAGCTCTGTTATTTGTTCTTTTCATCTAGTAGCAAAACCAAAAATCATATTAAGTAGCAACATTTAAAAATTAGCTGTAGAGTTTGAACTGTTTCTTTTAATTTCTTGAGTTTTAGTTGAGGGACCACTTTCTTCAACATTACTTGGAATTTAAGAGATAAGGAAAAGAATTCCTTTTAGAAAAATGGTATCTTAAAAGTTTGTTACTTTGCCATTGGAAACTTATTGTCCATGACTTTGTCCTCCCCCCTCCCCCTGTTTTTTAACTGCCTTTTGGATTCAGTGATTTTGGCACTTAGATTCTTTACTAAATATTTCTAGTGCATGTAGCCATTTGTGATCTAGACCCTAACCAGGAATTTCAACCAGATAGTTTTTTTCTTTCTTTTTTTTTTTTCCTTTTGGTAAAGTACAGTTTTTAAGAGTGCTGACAGAATTATAGTGCATCCAGTTTTATTTATGTAATCAAAGTTGCAGTGAGTGAGATAAATTCTTCACGTATTTCTTCATCTCTTATACCTTGCTTTGAGTCATGCAAAGTTGCCATAGTTGTACATCTTCTCACTAAGGAGGAGATGCGCTGTCTACTCTGGAACGTTGGTCGTTGGGTAACCTCTAGAAGCGTATGTTCTCAGTCCTACTTAACATTGCCTGCAGTTGAAGAAGTAGAACTATTTACTCATCAGAGGATCAGGGAGAATTGTCTAAATTCATTAACAAATTTTTAACTTATTCATTATTTAATAAGATTTATTTATTTATTTGAGAGAGAGAGAGAGAGAGAGCAGGGAAGGACGGAGGAAGAGGGAGAGAGAGAGAGAATCTCAAGTACTCTTCCCGCTGAGTGCAGAGCCCAGGGCCCTGAGATCATGATCTGAGCTAAAATCGGGAGTCAGACAGTTAACTAGCTGAGCCATCCAGGTGCCCCGTTAACTTATTCATTTTTAACCAAAAGGGCAGTATGTGTACATGGTTCAAAATTTAAAGGTACAAAGGTGTTTATTGTGAAAAGCAAGTCTCCTTCCTACCTTCCTGTCTTGTAGGTCAAGTGGCTTTTTGTAGCGAGTTTTCTACATTTACAACTATATCCACTATTTTTATTAGCTGTTATAAAAATAGCTAAAAATATAAAAATTGTGTTGAATATACTATACATTCCCTTTTTGGTGGACATTAAGCTTCTTTCTTATCTTTTATAAATAATGTGATAGTGAGTATTTTATGCATATTTCACTCCTGTGCAAATATATCAGTACTTCAAATTGTAGAAGTGTAATTTCTTTGCCAGAACTATATATATGCATTAAAATTTTTGATAGATACTGACAGATTGTTCTTGGTGTATTCATTTTGTAAAGTTAGAATATTAGTTTTATAAGGCAGTGTTTGCAAAAGTATGATCACCAGTTGGTTGTGTTGTTTATAACTAGATTTATCTTTTTTATTTTTATTAATAAGGTAGTTGCAAATGGATTGCTCACATTGCACAAGCTATGACATTCACTTGTTAACTTTGTCAAAATGGATTGTTTAATTACTAGCAGTCATTAGAATTTTATTCTTTTACATAGGTAGCCTCTATCTTGTAATCGAATTGCTTAAAAAGAGTTTTGGCTAAGGGCTGGGTGTAGGGGAAATGGGGAGTTGAAAAAAAAAGAAATTTGGAATTAGGAGCCCATTTTTCTAATTAGTCTTATAAAAATGGTATTTAGCTTACTCGGTCAGGCCATAAAAAATGATGTAACCATTATATCACAATGTATTCAAAACACCCTTTAAAACACCCTTTAAAACTTTAAATTCATTCATCCTGCTGCATCTCTACCTTAAGAAGCTGGGTTGTGATTTCCATGACTTGGGGCTGGAGCCTAGGGGTTAGGTAGGGTGAAGCCTGAGGAGCAGAATGCCTGGAGGCGGGCAGTGAGAGAGTTGGAGGTTAAAGAGGGAGAAAGAGCAATAGAGTGAGCCTAAGGTGGTTTATTCCTTCCTTTTGTTGCTATCTGGTTGTGCTGAGACGGGGTTTGGGAAGGGAGCAGGGAAGTGAGAAAGATAGGATTTTCCTTCTTAGTAACTTGCACTCTTTTTACTCTTTCTATGGGTCCCATTCAGGAGATCCTGATACCTGGGATTCAGGTGACTTGAGATGAATTAAAGCTTGATGGAGGTGGTGGAGAGGGATGGAGAGTGAACAGGTTTGTAAATGTCAGAAGGTTTATAGAGGCTGAGGATGGGGAAGTGGTATAGAAAAGATTTCTAGGGGCGCCTGGGTGGCTCAGTGGGTTAAAGCCTCTTCTTTCCGCTCAGGTCATGATCCCAGGGTCCTGGGATCAAGCCCCGCATGGCATCGGGCTCTCTGCTCCGCGGGGAGCTTGCTTCCTTCTCTCTCTCTGCCTGTCTCTCTGCCTGCTTGTGATCTCTGTCTGTCAAGTAAATAAATAAAAAATCTTAAAAAAAAAAAAAAGATTTCTAGTGATAAGACAAAGAACCATCTGTAATGCATTTATAGCTCTCTTTTTAAAAATATTTTATATTTTTTTGGAGGCAAGTGGGTGAGCAGTGTTGAGGGCATTTTAAGCATTGTTTTGGGGGAGAGGACAGTGACATCTTGGCTTCATATGGATTTTTTTAAAGGGTATTCTAACCATTCTTCCTTGAAGAGGAGACATACACAAAGGCTCTGACTTAAAGAGAATGTTCTCTTATATCCCAGTTAGTTTAAAGGTATCTGGACTGGTCCCCCTTGAAGTGGTAGCAATAATTCTCTTTCTGTTTGGTTCCATGGTGGAGCAAAACAGAGTTGACTATACAGCCGTTGTCCTTCAGACATGTCTGAATTTCTCAGCCTATTTATGAGCATCAACAAACACTTTGTGCATACTTCTGCCATGGGTTGAATGCGTCTATTTTCCTTTAATTTAGCTTAAAACTAGTAATGGAATTCCTGAGGTTTTGAGAGGAATAGTGTTGGCAAGCTTAGTTTTGAAACTAAAGGCAAATTAAGATACCAAGCAAAACAGGAGACTATTACTTTAGAAAGGGATCTTAAAACTCTGCTGACATTTGCAAACCCAATGTCTTATATTTATATAAGCTTTAGATAGGAACTGCTATTTTTCTAAAATTGTTGGTTTAAAAATAATTGTTACATTTGTGCATTTTAAAAGTTGCTTCTAACACACTTTGGGTATGCTGGAGCTCAGCCTTTTCAGCAAAGTACTCAGACATTTGGGCATCAGCCCTTTTGGTCTTACTCTGTCTCAGGCCATTTAAGATAATTAAGATGGATTGTGGATGTTAGGAATTTGATAAGCTTCCATTAAAATCTAATGTGGTTTTAAAAATTGCTTAAAGTGGCCTTAGAATATGTTAAAATATGCTACCATCATAAGAATTAGGAAATTTAGCTGAGTATTGCTAAAATGACAAATGATGGCACTTGTCATTTTAATGTTTGTTTCTTAAGTGTACTGTTTCATTGCCTTTGGAAGAGATTAGCTGCAGGTACCCTGAAGGATTATACAAATTAAAAATAGGACATTCCCCGATTAAGTCTATTTAATTTTAACTTTTGTGTGCATGCCATTAGTATTCATTTGTGGCCTCAGTATTTATGTAAATTTTGCCCATCAACCCATGAGCTTTTTTTGACTGCTTATTCTGTCAAATCTATCTGTATATTTTGTTTTGTTAGGTATCTCTTACTATTTTTAAATTTCTCCAGTACAAGTCTCATATATTCTTTGGTAGTTCCCACAATGCAGTGCAAGGAGTGCCTTGTTGTTGGCAGATACTTAGAACTTATTTGCCTCTTTGGCCATTTAATAGATATTTACCCAATGCTTGCTTTGTTCTAGAGGCTGAGGATACGATGGTAAGGACTCTGCTTTCAAGTTGCTTAGACTTTGATGGGAGATTCAGAAAAATCAATTATAGTACCATGTGTCATTCATATTTTGAGGTTATATTTAAAAGCTCTACCTCTTAGAGGTTTTTTATTCTCTTTTTGAAGAATGGAAGCTAACATTTTTAGGTGTCTAAAGGGTTCTGTGTCAGTTTATCCTCCTAAATTCTTTGGCATAAGGATGATATGCATTTTAAACATGAGGAAGCTGTCTTAGGTTATACAATTTGCTGAAGGTCACTTAGCTAATAAAGTTGTGGAGTTGAGATTCTAACGGTATTTTTTCATCTATACCAGGATTTCTTAACTCTAACACTGTGGACATTTGGGGCAGTAATTGTTTGTTGTGGAAGACTGTCCTGTGCAATGAAGGATGTTTAGCAGTACCCCTGGCCCTACTCTGGGCCAGGACTAGGGTGAAGCAAGGAGGCACCTAAGGCACAACATTTAAGGATTTTCAGAGTGCTTACCTGGCATTTAAATTTCACATCTGAGATGGTTCTCCCACAACAGCCTGTGGCTTCTAGGTTTTGATTCAGTATTCTCTGGTAATGATATGAGAACTAAAACCCCTAAGCATTCAGATGTTCCTTGGGAGCTGAAGAATAGTATGAGAGGAGCTTTTGGCATCTTTTGTCTCCCATCCTAGAAGACATACTCTTGAGCCAGAATAAAAGACATATTCTTGAGCCATTTCTAATAAGAAATGTTGAGGATGGTGCTATACACAACTAATGAATTGTTGAACACTGCATCAAAAACTAATGATGTACTATATGTTGGCTAATTGAACATAATAAAAAAAGAAATGGCATAAAAAATGTGAAGTAAATACCTTCTAAATATTACAGAGTTTAGAACCTTTAGGTGATATGTTGTAGAGCAAAGATACCAATTGCTTCAAATAAACGAAGACCTAGAACAAAAACTATACATTGAATATATTCAGTTTAATTAATTAATTTATTTTTTAAAAAATATTTTATTTATTTATTTGACAGACCGAGATCACAAGTAGGCAGAGAGGCAGGCAGAGAGGGAGGGGAGAGCAGGCTCCCTGCTGAGCAAAGAGCCCGATGTGGGGCTTGATCCCAGGACCCTGGGATCATGACCTGAGCTGAAGGCAGAGGCTTTAACCCACTGAGCCACCCAGGCGCCCCTATTCAGCTTAATTTACTTTGTGCTTGGTGGCCTAGCACTTTCCTACTAGTGTTGATTTTATTTATTTATTTTTTTTTAAGATTTTATTTATTCATTTGACAGAGATCACAAGTAGGCAGAGAGGCAGGCAGAGAGAGGAAGGGAAGCAGGCTCCCCGCTGAGCAGAGAGCCCTACTCGGGGCTCCATCCTAGGACTCTGAGATCATGATCTGAGCGGAAGGCAGAGGCTTTAACCCACTGAGCCACCCAGGTGCCCCTAGTGTTGATTTTATACCATTAGAAATTCCATTAATTATTTTCTCATATCTCTGCTTCAGTGTAAGTATATCCTTGTTGTGTGGATACACCCATTAATATCTATTGATTAACTGGATTGTAGTTTGCATGCTAAACTCAGTCTAGGTTGGGGGTGCAGTTCTCTAACATGGAGTCTCTCAAAATTGAGTATATAATAAAGACCTGAATTTTAGGAATATTGAGAAATAGTATCTACAGAACTATTAATAGCATGCCAGATTTGGAATCTTAAATAGTTTTAACTTACATTTAACTTTTTGATAAAGCATTAATATTTGACTTGTCATAATACTGTTTTCCTCCTTTATTTTATATTGGTAGGATTGGGGCTAGATTATAATAGCTAACCTGAAAAGTTAGTAGAGCAGAAAACTCTTATTATTATAGGCAATAGAGAGCCATTAAAGGTTGTTGAATAAAAGAGTAATTTAGTAAAGATAACTTTTCAGGAATATTATTCTTATAACTGTATGTGTGACATATTGGGCAGTAAACTTCACAAAGGTCAGTTTAGAGGCTAGGCAAGAGGACATATGAGTGTCTGAACCAGGATGCTTGAATAGGAAAGGAGATAGGAGTCTGGATGGGAACATTTTGTAGAATATGTTTTTTCTTGATTATAAAAATACAGTAAATGTATAAAATACAGAAACATGTGGAAAAGATGTTACCTATTTTTATTTCTATCATTTAGAAATATAACCACTTTAATATTCTCAGGCATTTCTTTCTAGTTCTGTTTCATCTTATATCCTCCTGAGTGCACCCCTCACCCCAAAACTTTGGAGAAAGAATCTACAAGGCATGATTCTCTTCTCATAGATTATGAAGTTTTTAAAGAAAGTGGTTTTCTAAGATGATACAATTTTATTCATGTGCTACAGGAACCCAAGACGTATTTGGGAATGAGTGAATTTAGTAACTGCTGGAAATCAGTGAGTAGACGAAGATAATGCCTAGGTTTTGAGATTGTGTGAATAGTGGTAAAGGGGAATTTGGCTAGCTTCTGATGGTGAAATTGGAAGTGGTGTTGGTAGTGATAGAGTGATCCAGAAGGGAATGGGTTTTATTTGAAGGTATTGCATCAGATGTTCTGGCATAATATCTGAAATTGAAATATGGAGCTTAGCTGAGTATTTGGGGTGATCACAGTGAGAAAATGTGGAGGAAGAATTGAGTTTAGAAATAGCCACATTTCTGGTCAGAACAATGTTTCTGATGTATCACTGTTTCAAGGACCACTCCAAAATGCAATTTTTAAAAAAAGATTTTATTTATTTATTTATTTTTTATTTATTTGACAGAGAGAGAGAGAGATAACAAGTAGGCAGAGCAGCAGGCAGAGAGAGAGAGAGGGAAGCAGGCTCCCTGCTGAGCAGAGAGCCTGATGTGGGGCTTGATCCCAGGACCCTGAGATCATGACCTGAACTGAAGGCAGAGGCTTAACCCACTGAGCCACTCAGGCGCCCCCAAAATGCAGTTATTTCCTTACTATTCTTTAAGCGACTTTTTAACTTAAATACATTTATTTTAGAGGGAAACATTATATCGGTACTAAAAATGGCAAACAAATATAACTTGCTTTAAACAGTTGGCAGTGGAAAAATGAAAGTGATGACACCAAATAGAATGGTATTAAATTTTAGCTAGATACCATTACCTGTTAAATCCTCTGAGTTTGTTTACTCAATAAAAAAAAACCAAATGAAATGAAAAAACAATAAGACTTTGTAAGTAGAAGGCCCAGGGGCTTGACAAGCTAATAACTTTCTAATGAAACGATTCATTATTATATATGTGTCACCTGCTGTGGTATATATCCCATGCTTTGGGAGATGCTGAGCTGTGGTAGAGGACGAGGAATCTGCTGTGGAAACAGGCAGTGAGTGGTCACACAAATGAGAACCAGGAGAGAGCGATGGTGTCCTAGAAGTCTTAGGGTGTTTCAAAAAGGTATGTGTGATGCTGTTGAAAATCAAGGAGAGGTTTTTGATAATTTGCATTATCAGGATATGGTTATGTCCATTTAATGCACACTAAGAAGTTTCTGCATTCTGGTAATTCTGATATATTTGGATTCAGCCAATTCCCACTGGCAAACATGTAGAGATTGATAAAATACTTTCTTGGTGCGTTAGCAAGTTTTATCTGGGGTATATATATAAATAGTGAATAAAAATGTGGGCAAAGAACAAGACATTTATGAGGAAATAGATTCACGGCTTTCAAATAAGTAACTGTTAGAACATTATTTCAGTCATGTTATGCTTATGACAGAGATTTTAGCAGGGCTAGTTACTTCAATAGTAATGATTAATTTGTAGATCCAGGCATAAGCATGAATTCGGCTGCCATATATATAGACAAATACATAACACACATACCTATGTATGCACATTTGCATGCACACAATTACAATTTCCCAAAAGAGGAATAGAATTCCCCTCCCCCCCTTTTGGATCCTATTTTTAGGAAATTTGATTGTACATCTTCATAGGGATAGGGAATAATTTTGAGGAATAGTTATGCAGTTTTTTTCTCTGTCATACTCCAGGGTATAAACCAACACTGGTCACAGGTGTGAAGTTCTTTTAACTTTTGGTGGGTTGGTGAAGTTAGTGTATTAACACTTTACTTTTATTTTTGTTGTCTTTAAAATGAAAATTTGTCCTTGAACTCTGAATAACTTTTGGAAGTTCTTTGAGTTTATAGTGCTAAAATCATTCTGTGAATTACCCATAATAGTGCTTTGTTTTTCTCTGCATTATAAAATTTGTTTTCAATTTGCTTTCCACACCTTTTTTCAAGCTGAATTTATTAGGTGGTCCCGATTTAAGATTAACCTTTTTAAATGTAAAAAAGATTTATTTAGGAATTGGAGTACTTGAGAAAATTCATCAAATTGATACATATGATGATTCAGCCTTAGTCCCTTGCCCCATTTTAAAGAATGAGATGAAATATAAGTAGACAAAGTACATAGCAGCAGTTGCTGGGGCCCCAAACCCTATAACCATCCTGAAGTATAGTACTGCATCACCTAACCATCATTTAGGACAATGATTCTTTGGGGCAAAAAGACGTTCATGACTCCCAAGCAACCAACCAACCAAGAAATCATTTTTTGGAATGTACCTTGTTTAAGTTGAGAAGTGCTATAGAAGTAATTGATTCTGGCAGAAAAGAAATGTGTTAAAAGAGAATTGGGTATCTCTTTTGCCATTCATGCACTGGAAAGTGCCTGAGTCTGAAGTCTGTATCTAGTGGAAGTATGATTATTATGATATTTCTTTTGTATTGTATTAGGGCCCTTAAACTTATTTTAAACCTATTTTGAGCAACATGGGATTTGTTATAACAAATGAGGTGGAAATGTGATCCACTGTGAAGAAATATGCTCTACTGCTCACCTGGAGATTTTTCTGGTTTTGTGTTTCTTCAGGGATATTAGGATTTTTCAACTCTGGCTCTGCAGAGTGTGGGGTGGTTGTGTGCAAAGAGGCAAGGACTTGAACTGGCCCCATCAACTGAAAATAAATTCCTTAGTAGTTTTATGTTGGGATTTCATGATCATATTGTCTACTAAAATGCCATTCTGTTATTATTGATATGTTTACTAGGCTGCAGATATTCTTTTAATGGATTGCATCGGTTCAGGCATCTGTAAGAGCATCTGTGAAACAACTGTATATGGAGAGACATGTATCTTTTTTGGATTTTTTTAAAGACTTATTTATTTATTTGACAAAGATCACAAGTAGGCAGAGAGGCAGGCAGAGAGAAAGGCGGAAGCAGGCTCCCTGCCAAGCAAAGGGCCCGATGGCAGGGCTCGACCACAGGACCCTGAGATCACGACCCGAGCCATAGGCAGAGGCTTTAACCCACTGAGCCACCCAGGTGCCCCTCTGTTTTGTATTAAAGGAAAATTATTTATTTATTTATTTATTTATTATTATTTTTTAATTATTTTTTTTAAAAGATTTTATTTATTTATTTGATAGAGATCACAAGTAGGCAGAGAGGCAGAGAGAGAGAGGAGGAAGCAGGCTGTCCGCAGAGCAGAGAGCCCGATGCGGGGCTCGATCCCACGACTCTGGGATCATGACCTGAGCCGAAGGCAGCGGCTTTAACCCACTGAGCCACCCAGGCGCCCCAGGAAAATTATTTATTAAGATGGACTTTGCTGGGGCACCTGGGTGGCTCAGTGGGTTAAAGCCTCTGCCTTCTGCTCAGATTGTGATCCCAGGGTCCTGGGATCGAGCCCCATATCGGGCTCTCTGCTCAGCAGGGAGCCTGCTTCCTCCTCTCTCTCTGCCTGCCTCTCTGCCTTCTTCTGCTGTCTGTTAAATAAATAAATAAAATCTTTAAAAAAAAATAAGATGGACTTTGCTGGGTGCAGCATATCCAATTGATAATTTAGTTATTTCAGTTTCTTAGTCCAAGAAACTTCATATATAACATGGTTTGAATTTGGGTTATAGATGGCTCATTCAGGAAGTACGTATTGCCTGCCTACGTGCCAGGCGTTTTTTAAGGTGCTCAGTGTGCAGCAGAGAATGAGAGACATGTCCCTGTTCTAATGGCGCTTTTATTCCACTGAATGAAAGAAGCAGCAAACAAATGAATATGTTTGGTCTGGTAATGATAAATATGAAGGAAATGAAAGCAGGGCAGTTTCCAGTTTCCAAGCATGCTCTTCATTATGGTGACCCTTCTTTAGTTTTTGGTCAAATGTATGCTCTGTATCAGGCCTTGCTGTTGTGGTGTTGCTATTGGTAAACGGAAACCTGCTGCAGTAGCAGCCTACACCCGTACCTTCCAAGGAGTCCCTGTATTCGTTTTCCGTCGTTGTGTAACAAATTGCCACAAACTCGGTGGCTCAGAACAACACCCATTTATTAACTAGTGCAGGGTTCTGTATGCAGAAGTCTGGGTGTGGTGTGCTTGGGTTGTCTACTCAGGGTATCGCAAAGCTAAAATTGAGTTGTCATATGGGCTGAGTTCTTGTGTAGAGGATCTTCCAAAGCTCAGACTGTTAGCAGGACTCACTTCTTTGCAGTGGGACTGAGCTCCCATTTCCTTGCTGGTTAAGTAGGAGCCATACTCAGCTCGTAGAGACTGCCTGTATTATTTGCCACATGGCTCTTTCCATCTACAAAGTCAGCTAAGGAGACTGTCGCTCATGTCTAGTGTATCTCACCCTCCAGTCTCCCTGGCTTCTCTGTCTTATTTAGGCCTAGATTTAAAGGGTTTATGTGGTTAGCTCAGGTCCCCCTAGATAATCACTTTTTCTTAAAGTCAGCTTTTTAAAAGTCAGCTTTATCATGGGAGTGAAATCTGTTATCCTCACAGCCCCATGGACAGTGCAGGGTATGTACCCTGGGAAGTAGAGATCTTGGATCTTACAGTTCTGCATACTGCAGATGGTCACTGTTGTGTGGCTGCCAGTAAGCACTGCAGTTGCCACTGCTGTGTGTGAAGAGGATCATCAACAGCTCTATTCAGTACATTTATTAGGTATCACAAGCTTCTACAGTGATAGGAATGGGTTTCTCTCGGGCTCCTAAGAGGAGTTGAGTCAGAAGCTGTTAGTAGGAAGTAGCCAGGGTGGTGGAGCAGTGTTTCTCTCCATTTTGCTCTTCAGTGCTAGGAATGAGATGGGTAATAGTGGCTCAGGAGAAAGCAGAGGAGAAGGCTAGGTTCCGAAGGCCTACTTCACCCCTGGGGCTCAGAGTTGAGCTGTTTCATAGAAATGAGATCACCAAGGTTTTTTGGCCCCCCAAAAAGGAAAATTGGTACTTAAATTTTTTACAGATTTTTAAAGATTTTATTTATTTGAGAGAGAGAGAGAGAATGTGAGCAGTGTGGGTGGGGGAATGGGACAGAAGGAGAGGGAAAGAGAGAGAATCTCAAGCAGACTCTACGCTGAACATGGAGCCCGGCTGAGACCCTGAGATCATGACCTGAGCCAAAATCAAGGGTTGGATACTTAACCTACCGAGCCACCCAGGCGCCCCTTTACAGGTTTTTAAAGACAGAGCTTTTAAGGGAATTTAAAGCATAGATCTGGGAGATGGAAATGAGTTTATTTAGGAAAACAAATGAAACAAAGTATAGTTTATAGAGGAAAATAACTTGTCTACTATGTTAGCAATTGCATCCCATTACAAAATATATTTTTTCAGGTAGAAAAATTCTTATGATATAAGAATGTCTTTTCGGTTTAACGCACTACAGTGTAACTTTAAAAACATACACATAACTTTTCCTTCATCATCAAAGTAGAATCATAGAGTCTGATGTGAGTAAATGGACAACCAGTTCTAATTCCATGCGTCCTAAGTTGGCCACAATTGTGCATCTGGTTTAGAAATCTTCTAATTCTTAACATGTTTCCACTTTCCATTCCTAAGGAGTACTGCATGTCATATGGTACCTGATATTACCAATGAGGAAATGGAAACAAAGGAAATGTCAACCTTCCTTTGCAGTAGACAGTTTCTGGCTTCTGTGTTGGGAGTGTATTTTTTTGGGAACATTTGCTTTTTAGTGGTGGGAAAGTAGGATACACTGTGTACTAACCTTGGAAAACTAATTCCATAAAATGAAGGATACATATACTATAAATTAATTTGTTTAGCAGTAGGGTTTAATAAGTGCTAACTATGATTGTATTCTGATATTAGGGAAAAATTCAGATCTATTGAATCAGTGAACAGTATGTCCCATAAGTTTTGATTTATGTTTTAAAATACACAGGTGGTCTTAGTTACAAGTAAACAAGAATACCACTTAAAAGACTTGTAGTGGAGCATAAAAGTTTTATTAGACATGGAGCTATGTTTCTGCCAGTAACTCAACATTTTGAGGACAGATAGCATCCCCTTTCCAATTTGAGATTGGGTACAAAAATATCCTAGGGCTGAGAATAGGCATAGTAAATTGTACCAACAAAAACCTTTTGTGTATTTGTAATGGAGGGAAAGTCTTCATTGAGTATGCATGGGAAAATGTGATATACGCTCTTTATGTTTTAGATGGGACCTCATGTTTTCTGATGATTACTCTGTACCATTAATTTTCAATGCAAATTCCAAAAAATGTCCCTGCATATGAATTCCTTGTTTGCTTGTTTGTGTTCTGTTGTTTTCATCTTTGGTTCATTAGAACTCCCCCCCTCTTCTGTTTCATTAATTTTTCTCTTCACATATTCTTCAGTTAATGTTTTCATACTACTTTAATCTAAAAATTTCTCCTAGTGTTCAGTAAAGTTGTCTTCAGATGTCTTTTATTTTCACCCTAACACTGTTTGAGTTGGCTTTTAAGACATGCTTATTTTGCATAAATTTCTCCTTATGGAGAAGAGTCACATGTAGCATTAACACTTCTGGGAATTGTTTCAAAATTTAGTTTATTGTCTTAATGTTAATAAGACTTCTCAAAGTCTGGTTTTTGGTTCCATATTCCAAAGAATATATTTGATTTTGTTGTTTTAATTGGGTTGTGTAACATTCAGTTTGATCCCAGATCCTCCATAAAATTAAAATTAACTTTTAGTCCTCTTTATAGTTTATCCAGTATTTTAAAATGGTACTACAGATATAATTATGCTGATAAATTTGGGAAGTACCAATATGTATTCTTTAGGGGAAGTTATTTGAATAAGATATACTACTATTAATAACTAATATTTAATGAGATTGTTTAATAAATGTTAACACTGTACTCAGCTATTAGATAAAACTTCGTGGTGGCAGCAATGAAAAATTGTATGATATAATTACATAGAGTTTTTTATAGTTATCAGTGGAAATGTAACTAAAGTGAAATGGTGTCTGTGTCCATTAGGGAATATTTTGTTGGTCAAGTATTTAACTAGTTCAATACACGATCATTGAAACAGACTATAATTTAATACATAATAGTCCATATTCTGTGTGTTGAGTGTGTGCATGGCACATGAACTGATATATTTTCAAAAAGTTAAAAAGAATAAATTCTTGAAAGACTAATGTTGTACTTTAGTGATTGTTACTATTCATTATTGGGTTGTGAATATGATTGATAAAACACTTATATCAGTTTCTTGTTTGTTCTTGATACCTACTACAGTTATTTCCTTATTGATAGGATACAGATAATAAAATGTTAAAAAAATTTTTTTTACAATTTATTTATTGGGAGGCCTGGATGGCTCAATCCGTTAAGCACCTGCCTTCGACTCAGGTCATGATCCCAGCGTCCTGCTGTGGTGTCTTGCTATCCCGTCCTACTTCCAACTCCTGGCTCAGCAGGGAGTCTGCTTCTCCCTCTCCCTCATCCTCTCCCTCTGCTTGTGCTCTCTCTCTCTCTGACAAGTAAGTAAAATCTTAAAAAAAAAAAAAATCTTCATTAGCTTCCCCTTTAAAAAAAAGATTTATTTATTAGAGAGAGAGCATGTGCGTGAATGAGGGGTGTGGGTAGGGCAGAGAAGGAGAGAAAGTTGTTTTTTTTAAGATTTAATTTACTTATATGACAGAGAGAGACACAGCAAGAGAGGGAGCACAGCAGGGGAAGTGGGAGAGGGAGAAGCAGGCTTCCCACAGAGCGGGGAGCTGGGTGCAGGGCTCTATCCCAGGGTGTTGGGATGGGGAGCCCGATGCGGGGCTTGATCCCAAGACTCTGGGATCATGACCTGAGCCAAAGGCACATGCTTACGGACTGAGTTCCCCCGGGCACCTGAGAAGGAGAGAATGTTTTAAGCCAACTTCTGCTGTCACGGGCTGATCTCAAGATCCTGAGATCACAACCAAAGCCCAAACCAAGTCACATGCTTAACTGACTGTGCCACCTGGGCGCCCCTAAAATGTTAAATGTTAATCTAAAATAGATATGGTCAGGAAGATGTGTACTAAAAATCACACAGTATATCCAAAGGTAAGTAGAAATAATCCATCCACAACTATGGCTGTGTAAGAACATGGATTTTAGGGTCAGATTCCCTGAATTTGAATGCTGGCTCCACCACTTAGCTGGGTGACTTGGGTAAGTGATTTATTATCTCTGCTTCAGTTTGTTCATCTGTAAAATGGGGATACCTATGTCATAAGGTTATTATGAAGACAAAACGAATTGTGAAGCATTTAGAATAATGATACACATAATAAGTACTATATACATGTTGGTTAAATAAGATTTTAAATTACAGTGTACAGGACGACTCGTGTTTTTTTAGTCATTTATCAGAATCATAGGATTCTCCAATCTGTTCATGTTGTAGCCTTCAAATCTTTACCAATTCCTAAGGCTTACTGCTCCCACTCTCAGCTCCACTTCTCTATTTCTATTTCTGTATTTCTGTTTCTTTTACCTCTGCTGCTGTTTCTGTTTTGTCTCCTTTTCCTGCATCTGTATTATCATCATCATCATCATCATTAAAGACTCTGCTAAGTTAAGGTAGTTTCCAAGATGTGCCATTGGTAAATAGAAATAAATAGATAGAAATAAATAGAAATGCTCGAAGGAGGTCACTCAACTAAGTAGTAGTAAAGTGGCAGATATGGGATTAAGGCTCTGGTCTTCCACTCCAGGTACAATTGCTTTTTTCATTGTGCCACAGCTGCTTTAGAGGGCTGAAAGTTGTCCTTGGTTTTTTTGTTCCTCTAGTCAAGACTTCTTTTCCCTGCTCCTTCCAATCACACATAAACACACATAAAAATATTGGAAAGAAGGCGCCTGGGTGGCTCAGTTGGTTAAGCGACTGCCTTCAGCTTAGGTCACGATCCCAGGGTCCTGGGACCGAGCCCTGCATCGGGTTCCCTGCTCAGCAGGAAGCCTGCCTCTCCCTCTCCCACTGCTCTTCTTGTGTTCCCTCTCTTGCTGGGTCTCTCTCTTTCCCTGTCAATTAAATAAATAAAATCTTAAAAAAAATATTGGAAAGAAACTTAATTACACCCTTTGTATACTAAGTAAATGGGATCAGTTAATTCAGTGGTGGCTTTCTGTGGAAGGAGGAGGAAGCACCTGCCTATTGCTCAGGTCTGTTTCAGGTGGGAATGTAACGGGGAAGCATAGGAGTCTTCTGCTTTTGCCCACGCGGAAACAGAAGGAAGTGAGAGAGAATATAAAGGACTATGACTCCTACCTGCTAGACCAATGAGTGTTTTTTAGTTTGTGATGAATATATATTTTTTAAGATTTTATTTATTTATTTGAGACAGAGAGAGAGAGAGCGTGGGAGCGAGCATGCGCACCACCACAAGCAGGGGGAGGAACAGAAAAGGAGGGAGAGGGACAAGCAGACTCTCAGCTCAGTGCAGAGCCCAGTGTGAGGCTTTATCTCACAACGCTAAGATCATGACCTGAGACAAAACCAAGAGTCGGGATGATCAACTGACTGAGCCATCCGGGTGCCCCGGTGATGAATATTAATCTAGTTTGGAATACACTAGTAAGAACGGATACCATTTGTATATTTGCAAAAGCTAATAAGACCTTATTAACTAAAAGAAGGGAGAATTTTAGGTATAACAAGTAATATAATTTCTGAGAAAGCTTTTAGTAAGTTTGTGACCGATAACCGTATGGCATAATAACTTGTGCATTTCACGAATGTTTTCATTTAGGTATATTAAGCATTTTTCTTTCTCTTTTTTAATTTTTTTTTAAAAGATTTTATTTATTTATTTGACACAGAGAGAGATCACAAGTAGGCAGAGAGGCAGGCAGAGAGAGGGGGTGGGGAAGCAGGCTCCCCGCTGAGCAGAGAACCCTATGCGGGACTCGATCCCAGGACCCAGAGATCATGACCTGAGCAGAAGGCAGAGGCTTAACCCTCTGAGCCACCCAGGCGTTCCTGTGGTTTTTTTTTTTTTTTTTTTTTTTAAGAAATCTCTATACCCAATGTGGGGCTGGAACCCATGACCCCAAAATCAAGAGTTGCGTGCTCTATGACTGAGCCAGCCATGTGCCCCAGGGATTTTTAATCCTTTTTTATGTTGTCAGTTTACAACCAAAATAACTTAGAAAAAAACACTGAAAAAATTCTGTACGTGAATTCTTGAAACCATGACTTTAGCTCTGAAATTTGCTGCCTAGCATCATCCTCTTTTCTCTGACCATTAGAATGTCCTGTTGTCTGGAGGACACACTGGAATGGTAGCATGTCTCAATTTATTGGAAAGACCATGGTTCTGTTCATGAAAGTTTGATGGTCTGAAGACAGACCCATTTGGCTAGCATGTATTAAATCATACTTACTCAAAAATGGGTGTTGTTTCTTTTTTACAATGACTGTAGCATTCTAATGCTCTTGGTTGGCTGATAATGAAGTCAATCCAGTGTAAAATACTTAACATTTAAAGTTGTATGCAGTATAATAGGTAGATTATAGGACTGGGAGTCAGGAAATCTCAGCTGTCCTTACATACTATTGTTGCTAAAAAAACTTTGTTAGTCTCTTTATGGAAGTGTGATTATAACACTCCTATTCTTCTTCATATAATGGAATGAGGCTAATCAAAATAGTATGAACATTTATTGATACACAGGATAATATGGTTGTTGGTTAAGGTTTATTTTTCCTTCGTATATAATTTTCCCTGTTTACTGCTTCATTTATTTTCCTTTTTCTGGATCAGTTCTCTTTCAGATTACTTTTTAAAAATTTTGCATTCATTTGCTTTCAGTATTTCATTATAAAAAGTTTAAGTATACAGCAAAATCTAGAAAGAGCCATTGATCTTTCTCTTCAAGTTTATTCAAATGCTTTTCTACTTGGGACCCAGTTCAAGGCCTCTTTCCATTTTCAAGGCAACCATTATTTTTCTCTTCTCTAAATTTATAATTATCATTTATATTTCATAGTTTAATACTCCGAAGTTTCACTCTTTTATATTGTTCATGAATTGTCTTCATGTCTTAGTCTTGGCAAGCCTCACCCCACACACTTCATACCTTTTCTGCATTGCTAAATTTCAGGTTCCTTGAGTGCAGGAGTCTTGTCTCATATGCATCCTTCCCTTTCGTGTTTCCTAACATGTGGACACTCATTGATAAATACTAAGTTTTCTTTGGTTGCTGTATCCGTCACTGTTTCTTGTTTCAGTGTATGGGTGTTCAGTGTAAATAATATAACATCCACTAGTCCCCCCTCATCTGCAGGGGATACGTCCAGGGATGCCTGACACCACAGATAGTACCAAACCCTGTTATACACTGTGTTTTTTTCCTATACATACATACCTATGGTAAAGTTTAATTTATAAAATAGACACAGTAAGAGATTAATGATAACTAATAAAATAGAACAACTACAACAATATATTGTAATAAAAGTTATGTGAATGTGTTTTGTCTCAAAATATCTTATTGTACTGTACTCACTCTTGTGATGATGTGAGATGACAAAGTAACTACATAGTGAGATGAAGTCAAGTGAATGACGTAGGCATTGTGACGTAGCATGAGGCTGTACATTGATCTTCTGACACTATGTCAGAAGGAGAATCATCTGCTTCTTCTGGACTGCGGTTGGCTGTGGGTAACGGAAGTCATGGACAAGAGGAGGGGGATTACTGTATATGATTTTAAGGCTCTTAAGCCTTTGTAGAAGTTGTTTATATTTGGAAATCTGTTATGTAGTCCATACATGAAATTGAGCAGTTATATGTTATAAATCAGCATTGTTTATTATTCGTACTACTAGAAAGGGAAACCAAGATTCATGGTTTTTTAACTTTATATGCAAAGAACTTCATTAATTTAAAAAAAATTAATAGATTCTGATGTAGTTGCTCATGGTTTTAATCTTGTGCTTTGAAGTGTTTTCTTTTTCTGGAATGAGGTTCTTGGTTCTGACTGTGTAGAAGAAATATGTTAATTAGATTATATTTAGTTGGTGAATTTGTACCCACAAGAATGTGACTTTTAAAAAGTTGCAAGTTGCTGCAGTTCTTGCAGATAAGATTGTTTCCTGTTTTCTTTTGCATATTTAGTACTTTGTATATTTTTCCATGAGGTAGCCTTTCAGTTTGCCCATTTGTATTGTTTGACATTCAGACTTAAAGGTAAATTAAACACTACCATCCCTGGTGCTTACAAATGCTAGCCATTGAAAATGTCAAAATTTGGATTTGACCCGAGTTACAAATAATATAAGCTTTTGTATAAATATATCTAAATATATATTCTTAGGGGGGAAGGAATAAATAAAAAACTGTGTTTATGGAGTAGTTTTAAACAGTTAGGCTTTAGAATTGCTACATGCCCAAAGTATTTTTCCAGTGAATTGCATACTGTATCAGTTCGTGAATTGTGTTCTAAGAAAGGTATTTAGTACACTGGACCTCAGTACTACTGAAAATTCAGTAGAATTGACAGAAATCAACATAATAGTTTGAAAAAACGATGTATACTCAATTGAGACGATTTTAGATCTTTTTAACATGACAAAATCAGCTTTACCTCTTTAAATTTTTATTTAAAAATTAAAGCGATATTTGTTTATATATAGTTTTAAAAGTCTATAATAATATTTCAAAGCTTATAGAAACAGCAGTTTTCCTTTCTCCTCTTTTTACCTCTGATTCCCAGTCTTTAGAGGCAGTTAGTTTTAGTTCTTTTAGCTGTTTGTTCTGATACTTGCCTTTATTTTTCTAAGTCAGTTCTGCTTTGTGTTGTCTTTTCATTTTAGACAGTCGTTCATTTTAGTAGTAGTTCATTTTGATTTCCTTCTAAGAAAAATGAGGATTAGTCATCGAAATTAATCTAGTGCCTGCAAACATTTACATAAACTTCCTTTTCTGTCATGTTCCTTTTATAGGATATCAGATTTTGGGGGTAAATTCTTTGTTTAATATTTAAATTATTATGACTATGCAAATATTTTTCACAGCTGAGTCACAAATTCGCTGGGATTGCATTTCCTTTATTGTCCAACTTAATTGTTTTCTCAAATAATATCCGAGTTTAAAATTTTATGTACTTTGTGCCTATTACTAATCCATTCGCAATTCTCTGACAAATCTAAGATGCTTTCTGTATGGCTGGATATATCAGGCAATCTGTCAGTCCCATCTTCTTCTTGGAGACCGCCTTCAGTACCCTGTGTAGAATGCAGACTTTCACATAATCCTTCCTGTTTTTCAGTCAGGGATTTCATCTTGCTTTCAGTTGTGGCTTGTGTTCCTGAGATCGGGGTCTCTGCTCCATCCTTCCCAGAGATGCATCTTTAGACTTTCTTTCATCAGGGCTGAGAAGATTGGTGGTTTGGGAGGGCACCACTTAAATGACGTTTCAGTCTGTCATCTCGTTTCTCACCCCATGCTGCGTTTTGTCTTCATCATGCTTCTGATACCTGAATTTCTCCAGCACGAATCCACTTATTTCTCTTTTTTATTGTGGTAATATGATAAAATATACATAACCTAAAATTTTCCATTGTAACCATTTTATTTATTTATTTATTTATTTTTTAAGATTTTATTTATTCGTTTAACAGAGAGAGAGATCACAAGTAGGCAGAGAGGCAGGCAGAGAGAGAGGAGGAAGCGAGCTCTCCACTGAGCAGAGAGCTCGATGCGGGGCTCGATCCCAGGACCCTGAGATCATGACCTGAGCTGAAGGCAGAGGCTTAACCCACTGAGCCACCCAGGCGCCCCATTGTAACCATTTTAAAGGGTACAATTCAGTCGTATTAAGTACATTCACATTTTTGTGTAACAATCACCACTGTCCATTAGTCTTCAGAATTTTTATATCAGCCCAAAGTGAAACTGTACCTGTTAAACTTTAACTCCCATGTCTTCTTCCTCTGCAGCCCCTCGCAACCATTTCTGCTTTCTGTCGGCACCATCTTGCTTCTCGATGGCTTTGTCATGGGTTTAGGTTTCAGCTTTCTTCCTCCTGTTAATTTAGTTACCACTTTTCTCCCTTTCTGGCTTCCAGAATATTGTTGACTTCTCCCATTTGCTGTTGTGTCATTCTTCATTTTCTTTATTCTTGTGGATTTTATACTTCTAAAAATTGTAAACTTTTAAGGTGAGGTTTCAGGAAGGAGTCAAAGTCAGTCTTGCTTAAGTGAAGGTCTGCTCTCCCCACTACATGCCTCATTTATCATTTAAAAAATATTTATTTGAGAAAGAGTGATAGCAAGAGAGCAAGGGGCAGGGGAGAGGGAGAAGCAGACTCCCCACTGAGCAGAGAGCCCAACACAGGGCTGGATCCCAGGACCCTGAGATGATGACCTGAGCTGAAAGCAACTCTTAACCGACTAAGCCAGCCAGGCGCCTATTTATTTATTTATTTATTTATTTATTTTTACCCGCCCCATCCCCCATGGGGCTTAAACTCATGACCCTGAGATCAAGACCTGAGCTGAGATTAAGAGCCACCTAGGTGCCCCTGTTTTGTTTTGTTTTTTAAAATTAGATACAGGTGTGCCAGACAAATAAAGGCAGTTTGGTAGTTATATTGGCTCTCAAATTAGGATTCATGGATGTGCTCCTTTTTCATCCCTGCTTCCTATTGTGTTGGCTGATTTTGATCCCTCAGACCTATTACAACTTCCTCTTCCCTCCCCCCAACCCAAGATGGTGGCGCTGTGCTAAGGCGTATTCTCTGTTGCTGCAGCCCGCTCATAGTAGTGAGAACCTGGCCCTTCTGTGGTGAGTGATTTTGGGGAGATAGACTGTTACCTAGAAATTTCTGTACAAGTCTGTTACTCAAAGTGGAGTTGAGGTATTTCTTCCTCTGTGCAACTGCTCTGAGTGCCCTTGGCAGAATTAATTTCTCCTTCTGGGCCATGACACCTGTCAGTTTTATTTTATTCTAACTACATTAGATCTGTCTATACTAGAAAACTACATTGTATGATCTGTCTCCTTTCTTTCTTAAATCTAGTGTTTCACAAGGTTTGGAGAATACTCCCACATTCTAATACAGCTTTTGGTCCATAGTAAGTAGTAAATAACTATTTACTAAATGAAAAAATAATACATCTGGATTGATTGAATTTCCTGTTTTCTGGCAAGTATATCGTCATCATGCCTTTTATCACCAGTGTCCACTGAAAGCTATGCCAGTAACAGTTAAGTGCTTTTTGCTTGTTACTGGAGGTCAGTTCTGTGTGGAGAATAGAGGTGTGGTGAGAATGCCTGGGTTCAGATAAATAAGTTTCTTTCTTTTTTTTTTTTTTTAAAGATTTTATTTATTTGTCAGAGAGAGAGAGAGCACACAAGCAGGCAGAGAGGCAGGCAGAGGCAGAGAGAGAAGCAGGCTCCTTGCCAAGCAAGGAGCCAACGCGGGACTCGATCTCAGGACACTGGGATCATGACCTGAGCCAAAGGCAGCAGCTTAACCAACTGAGCCACCCAGGCGTCCTAGATGCTGACTTTTTTATTTTTTTAAGGATTCTTTTTTTTTTTTTTTTTTTTTCATTTCAAAGATTTTATTTATTTATTTGTTAGAGAGAGAGAGAGACTGAGAGAGAGCGAGCACAGGCAGAGTGGCAGGCAGTGGCGGAGGAAGAAGCAGGCTCCCCAACAAGCAAGGAGCCCGATGTGGGACTCAATCCCAGGACGCTGGGATCATGACCTGAGCCGAAGGCAGCCGCTTAACCAACTGAGCCACCCAGGCATCCCCTAGATGATGATTTTTGATAGAAGAAGTAAAATGACCAATCTAGCTACTATTAAAATATTTAATTCTTTGAATTTTGTATATGGACAAGTTCTGGAATGATCTCCATGGACCATAACAGATTATGGCATCTAGGTAATAATATAAACTGGGAGAAATAGTGTCCTCCATGTGTTATATACCTGTTAAAATTCTGTATTCTTTACATATAAGAGATCCCCAGATTCTCTTCAACAGAAATATATTAGATAGCAGTGTCAATATTCGTGCCCTTTTCTTCCTAAGAAGAGTTTTAGGCAGCATACTGATGACTTTGATATTTGGCATGCTTGTTGTCTTCTAACATCTCCCTTCTGAAACTGTGTGCTGAGGGAAGAGAACCCTCCTCCATTCATTCAGCAGTTATAGAAAACTTGCTTGTGCATCTAAGCGTTGTGGATACAGGCGAGAAGAAGGCATACTTGTTTTTCTCAAGGAACCATCATCCCTTCCTCATTTCAGTAATATTAAAATCAGATGTTCTGGCAGAATGTGCTCACTCACACTCTTTGACCCAGAATTCCATTTATATCCACTTTATAAATGGAATAAAAATGTGCACAGAAATTTATGTACAAGGTATTCATTAAAATATTAATTATAAAAGCAGTAAAAAAGATATGAATTTTGGTGTATCCATTATATTTTCCAGGCTTTCAATAAAAAACATGATATTACTTGAATAATTAAAATTGTATTAAAACAAATCTGTCCTGGTCAAATTATATGGGAGGATGGATAGAGGGTTAGGTCAGTTGTTGAATTCCATGATCCGTTAAGAGGAGTGGTAAAGTACTCAGGTCTGTGTTAAAGGTTGTTGTGAAGATTAAATCAAACACTGTATGTAACCTTAAAAAAAAAATCTCAGTAGATACTTGGGGTTCTTTCTGTTACTGTTTTTCCTTATACTCATTCCCTCCTCAATGGTTTTTCTTTCTAATCTTCCTCCAGTCATTCTAAACCAGGAATGGCAGTGTTTCATTTGGTCTGACATCTCCCATTGCTTTGTAAATACCATCTAGAGGTTTCTGAGGCTTTCGCCAAGCTCTGTCACCTGTTACCTGTTTCAGCTAGTTTTGAAGGAGGGTAGGTAGCAGTACTGTATATCACCTTGGGTTTGCTATCCTTGCTTTAAACTTTCTTTGTCTCTTTACACACCTAGTCACTCCCTTTTCTCTTTGGGTTTTCAGGTATTTTTTGTTCTTGTACCTTCTTCTGATAGAAATTTGTTAGCTCTCATCTGCATCCTTTTTAAAGCATTTTGATTGTTACTGTTGTTTGATACCATATATTACTCCTCATTATAGAGTAGTATTCCAGAAATAGTCTTAGGGCTTCCTTAGACCTGATTCTTCTAGGCCTCTCATGAAACATAGATATAGTTAGCTTATGAGGCTGACTTGAACATGTCTCATTCATTTTATTTTTTTTGAACATGTCTGATTTAAAGAAGAGTTAGGTTCTACGTGAACTTCTTCTTTTGACTTCCTAAGTAGAAATCTATGTTTAGTTTTAACCAAATGCAAAGGAACTTTTCTGTAAGGGATTATAGTTTTCTTTTAGGGCAGGTGGATTATAACCAGAAAAATGTTGTCTTTGGTAAATGGCATAAGTTTCAACTTGTTGTTTAGGTATAATTCATGTAGTAAGTTACAACCAATAAATTATAACTGGTGATTAATGAAATATCCTTTAGCACATAGGCAGAAATGATTTCACGTTGTAACACACCTTTTTTTTTTTTTTTTAAGATTTTATTTATTTATTTGAGAGACAGAGATCACAGCTAGGCAGAGAAGCAGGCAGAGAGAGAGGAAGCGATGCGGGGCTCGGTCCCAGGACCCTGGGATCATGACCTGATCTGAAAGCAGAGGCTTTAACCTACTGAGCCACCCAGGCACCCCGGTCTTGGAAGTTATATAGAAATGAAGTTACGGACACTTTCTTTTCTTTTCTTTTCTTTTTTTAAAGATTATTTATTTATTTGACAGACAGAGATCACAAGTAGGCAGAGAGAGAGGAGGAAGCAGGCTCCCAGGCGCCCCAAGTCTTTACTTTTCTTGATGACTTTTTCTGCATTGATAAGGCCAGGGTATTTATAAAGTATCATAAATCAGACCTTTATTTATATTAAAAAGAGTATTAACAGTTGGATTTTGAAATCACTTGCCTTGGCTTTAATATTTTTTTGTTATTTTTAAATCTAGGAATTAAAACCATATGGTGCTCCATTAACTTTATTTTGACTAAGTTTGAAGGACAGGCTGAAGATGTTTTAATGATATTACTCAGCTAGAAATCCCAGAAGATGAGTTCCTTGGGTAAGCTGTGTTTAACTCTTACAGCCTCAGCTACTTCTGTCCTAACATAATTTAGGACATTTAATGCATCATTGTCATGAACCCTAAAAATCTATGGCCTTTTTTCTTCCCCCACAAATCTCTGCCAAAATTCAGGGTTTTTTTCCTACTGAATTTTTTATGCATTAGGTATATATTAGATGTCAATATGCGTTTCCAAATGCTTGATTATTTTTTCTAAATTTTAATCTCAAAAGACTATCAGGTTTTTTTAAAGCTATATTTGATTTTGTTTAGATTGTTCTTCTAGTCATTAGAGCATAGTTTTAACTCTATATGATAACTGGCTCCTGAGATTCAAAACAAAACAAAACACATTTAGTCCCCAGTTTTACCTTCCCCACAAAAACAAACCTTGTATCACATATATATTGACAGGTAATAAAATTAACATATTTGAGCCTTAACATTCTAAACAGTAGAAAAAAAGCATTACTGAACTGTAAAATAGCCCTGCAGAGAAATCTGGCAGAGGAAGAGGAGTGTGTTTTATATATTGTAAAATCAGCTTGTGGCAATCAGGCACTTACTTGCTGTGCACCGTTTTAACAGAGAATTGAATAGTTTTGTTAAATACAGATATTTTACGGAGTTGTTTGTTACAAGAGGATTACTTAAGGCCTTTTGATAATAATTTTTAAAATTTTGACCTTAAAATGACCCTCAAGAGGCAGAGGGAGCCCCTTGGTGGTAGAACCTCAAGTGAATAGCTCCTGCCCCAGACCAAGCTGTTGAGAAGAGATACAAGGTGGTTTTAGGTGTGTTAGGGTCATTTCTGTTACCTCAATGGTAGTCACTCCTTGCACTTAGTTACACTTTCTTGTGTCATTGCTTATTATTGACTGTATTTCTTTGAAAGCAATCTCAAATTGATGAGTTATTTCCCATCTTCTGAATTAGGAAACTGGTTATCTAAAATATATAAGAATATGGGGCTCCTGGGTGGCTCAGTGGTTAAGCCTCTGCCTTCGGCTCAGGTCATGGTCTCAGGGTCCTGGGATCGAGCCCTGCATCGGGCTCTCTGCTCAGCGGGGAGCCTGCTTCTTCATCTGTCTCTCTCTCTGCCTGCCTCTCTGCCTACTTGTGATCTCTGTCAAGTAAATAAATAAAATCTTTAAAAAAAAAATAAAATATATAAGAATAAGATTTCCAAGACCTTACAGGATAAAGTAGTTGGTTGAAAGTGAACAATACTTTTGTATCTCTGGAGAAATTTGAAATAGAGTCTCTTTTCCCATGTGCTGGTGAGGCAAGTGAAAATGGATGTAAACCTTACCTGATTTGTCAGTAGAATTCCTGGTGACAGTAAAAACCAATTCAAGCATATTGCATGTTTTAAAAGGATACTGAGTAGAGCTCAGGGGCTCATCAAATTGTTGCTCCAGGGTTAGAGAACCGGTATTCAGGGCTAAGCAGCCAGAAACAATGCCCAAAATCACATTGCACAATGATTCCCATGAGGATGCTGGTAGCATCTAGAGACAGACTGACAGACGCCACAGCCTGCCCCAGTGACACAGCTAGCTCTGGATGACTCTGAATGCTACCACCTCTGCCCGGGACTTGACCTTGATGCAATTACTCCACCGTTAATGTGGGAGAGAGTTCCTTTTGGGCTCTGTTTCACCTGCCCTCTATTTGCCCATTCATAGTCTGGGCTGGGCATGTGTGTTTGGCAGAGCCCATGTCCTACATGTATAGGACATGTGGGAAAGTGTTTAATTTTTGAAATCATAAGATTGGTGGGGGGGAGGTGGGCTCTCAATTTTAAGATGGAGAAAACTATTTGACCTTCTGAAATCATAGGGTGGGAAAGTTCCTAAACTTAAGGGATGCTGGGCAGACCAAAAAAAAAAAAAAAAGAAAAGAAAAGATAAACATTGACTCCATATGATGTTTTACATGTAGTACGTGTTGAGTCCTCACTGTGTAATAGTCATTGTGCTAAAAGTGTCTTACAAGCTCTGTCACAGATCATCTTCACAGCGTTAGACATGAACTAATAGGCCAAGAGGGATCATACAGTTAGCCCATTCGGAGCTGAGACACAAACTCAAAGCTATGATTCCAAAGCCTGTGCTTAAAACTTCTGTATTAAACTGACTTCTTTAAAAAATCCTCTCCCCCAATATATTTATCTCAATATCTTGTAAATAAATCTGTTTGACTACTCAGCTTATTATATGTATCATATATGTATGTATTTAAAGGCAGTTGAAAATTTGTGGCTTTAATTTTCTGTATTTTCAACTAACTGAATAATTTCTGATTCTTTTTCTCCTTTTGTGATATGTAATTTCTCATTTTGTGACTTTGCCACGCGCTATAGCCTGATAGAGTGCTTTCTTTTGGAATATCAGTGCTTGGAAGCCAGTTACTGAGTGTAAGGAAGACAGATGGACAAGAAGCAGAGGGGACATAGAGTGCCCAAAACTAAGGAGGAAGGGAGAATAACACACACATACCAGGGAGACATAGACCTATACATATGGAGGGAATAAGGGGGCACACAAGGCCTTCTCTAGAGTAAATAGTAAGTTTTAAGCTTCTGTACCAGTTTGCATTTTTAAATAGACTTATGCACTTCTGTTTTAAAGCTAAAAAAGTATGTGATATCTAGGAGTAATAAACAGGAGCTGTTATTTAACTTGGGATATATCCAACTTGGTTTGGGGGGTGAAGAATCATAAAGAGAAACTCCCATAGTTACTATGATGTCAGCCAAGTTAGAGTATTTCTTCATAAACCACAACTCTGGTTAATTATTGCTTTAGCACAAGTCTGTCTGCCCTGCAGATTTTTCTTTGCTACCAAAATAGAGCTCTATAATAATGTTATTTTATCCATTTGTGCCTTTGGGACTAAATGGGCAGCTATAATTTTTGTGAAAGTGAGTAGATCAAGTGCCCTTTCACACACATACTCTTGTAGGCAGTCTAAAGGTGGGTTGGGTGCTAGAGAAATACATGATGTAAGGTAAATGTCCATGAAATTAAAAGTGATTTTTTTAAAAAGATTTTATTTATTTATTTGTCAGAGAGAGCAGGAGCCAGCACAGGCAGACAGAGTGGCAGGCAGAGGGAGAAGCAGGCTCCCCGCCGAGCAAGGAGCCGGATGTGGGACTCGATCCCAGGATGCTGGGATCATGACCTGAGCTGAAGGCAGAGGCTTTAACCCACTGAGCCACCCAGGCGCCCCGCTAATGTGAATTTAAATAGTCCTCTTTTAAGAGATGTCTTGCTGGGCCAGAACAGTGATCCGTCCACCCGAGACTGACCTAAAGAGCTGCAGCAAGGAAACAGGTTACTTGTTGGAATTCTGTCATTACTAAAGGACACATAGGCCATTTCTGATATCCCTTAACTTACGTACTATATTCAGAATTCATGCATTCCTTTAAACTCTTCAGCGTGGCACTCCATTCTGATTGTATTATATATGCATTAAGCTAAAATACTTATTATAAATTTGTTGGAATGGGTAGCTCTGGGGGAAAATACCATTTATAATGTGAACTTCAGTTCTTTCTTTGCTCATAAGCTTTTTCATTTTCTTCACCTGTAAAATATAAAATGATTTCACAGGTTTTTTCCCCCATTACTCTCAAAGTCTGTTCTGTTATTTCTAATATGGCCAATTTATAAGGCTTGTCTTTCTCACCCTCCTTCCTAGCATTTCCTCCCCTATGTGCCATTTAAATATAGAATATTAAGCAAGTTCTTAACCCACTGAGCCACCCAGGCGCCCCTTAAGCAAGTTCTTTATGTATCATGAAGGAGGCACAAGTTATGTAGAGCCACTGAATTCCTTTGAATTATCTAAAAGTTGTGTGGATTTTTAGGAGAAACAGTATTTAATAGCTGAAGTTCAAAGAAAACAGGTATAGCTTGTATTTAGTAATTCAGGATGTGGAATTATTGACGGTCCTTTCATGTGACATGAATTCTGCTTTTTAATTCGCTGGAAACTAGTTGAAGACACTGGTCATTCCTTCTTTTCATTTGTCCCTTGTACAATACCCATTGTGAGAGATTATCTTAAAAAAAGTTCGGTTGTGGAAAAAAGTCTCTAATATATTGCTGAAAACTATTTAGAGCCCACCAGAACTACTAAAGAATGAAGGTGATATTTTCCTCCTAACAGGTAAAGGAGGAATTTAGAAAAAAATTATAACTCTTGGTTGATTTCTATTTTTGAAGTTAGGGGTTACCGCCTAGAAAAGAAAAGGGCAGAAGTGAGCATTATAAAAATTGTTTCTACTTTTGAGGGCATTAATGGAGTTGGGTTATAGTTCCTGGGCCACATACATATGATGACGGCATCTTCAAGAAGAGGGTATCAAATACTGAGGTATTTTGGTATTCAAGTAACTCCACTCCCTGAAAGAAAGGTAAACCTGCTTTAATATCAGGCTACTCTCCTTAGTGACTGTTTTATTGTGTGTAGTATTAAAACTCATGAAAAACAATAAACCCGCAGACTCTGTGATACTTAGATTTATACAAATGTCCTTGTTATGTGTAATGTTGAAGACACTGAAGAACTTAACTCTGGGAATATTTACCTTGATGTTCTAGGTAGAATCACATGTTAAAATGTCCTGTTGTTTCTTACTAAGAAATACATTTTATATCATGGCCAGCGAGTGCCTATCATGTATGTATACAAAACAAAAGGTTATAAGAATAATAATTACTCATTCTGTGTGTGTGAGTGCCAGGGTAAAGAAAGGAAGGAGAGAGAGAAAAAGACAAACATTAACAGTAGGAAGAAATTGTATGTGTGATAAAGTTTTAAGAAACAATACTGTGTATGCTATGCACTTACATTTTGTTAAAATATAAAACAAAATAACAAAGCTGTAGGTCATGCCCCCAACGTTGACTTCAAAACCATACAGGCATTCCCATTATCTTTATTTAGTCTTAACGATAGGCCTGCACACAAAGTATTTCGTCATTGAGAAAGAAACACTAAAATCCTAAAGTTATTTTGAAAAATATAAGGTTGTAGTATTCATAATTGGTGTCCTGGGGGAGTGTGTTCTCCCCTTCATCATTCCTAACCATCACTGCAATGAATTAAAATTGAGAGATTTTTTTCTTTTAAGTGTTAATTTATGCTGACAATTCCCAGGGCACAATCAAGTATTTAGAAGACCAGCATATCTGTTTAGGCCTTTGGACACTTAAAATCATCAATCTGTTGAGTCTCTTCTCTGTGAAGAAGTTCATTGTTTAAATGGCGTGTTTTTTAGTCAGTGGGGATAATTTGTTCCAAGGAGTTTTCACTTTCTTCACATGACTAAGGACATTTAGTGAAGCAAGGCTACCTTTCCCCAGTGATGTGTCCTGATTGTATTTGCCTTTTTATTTTACAATAGTATGTTACTTTACTTTATTGTGTCATAGGCAGTGGGTGCATCTAATAATAATTAAATTTACATTTCTGAAAAAATATTTCTACAAAATATTTTTTAAATTAATTTTTAGTTTTAATTTACATATAATGTATTATTACCTCCATGGGTACAGGTTTGTGAATTGCCAGGTTACAAGATATTTTCTGATTGATGACTCATTAAACATTAGGTTCTGTTCAGTATAAAAAAGTGAGGCCAGTAAGCGTTATCCTATCCCATGGAGTCAGGAAGTGTTATCCTATCCCATGGAGTCAGGAACTAAGGTGTTTCACATGAGAGAATTCTCTAGAAAAGGAAAATAAGGGGTACCTGGGTGGCTCAGTGGGTTAAAGCCTCTGCCTTCGGCTCAGGTCATGATCCCAGGGTCCTGGGATCGAACCCCTGCATCAGGCTCTCTGCTCAGCAGGGAACCTGCTTCCTCCTCTCTATCTGCCTGCCTCTGCCCAATGCCATAGGTTTCTTTTCAATATATGTAACAGTGAACTTTCCCCTTTGTCCTCTTATTTAAAGCAGTTTTTGAAGAATGGAACACATTTCTTGTATGAGCCACCTGGATTTACATGTTACTCCTATAGGGCAGATGTGGTATTTGTGACTAATAATTTCATTCCAGTTTACTGCAGATCATAATAGTGAAAAGAAAGACAGATTTTGCATCGTGGAGCTATTTCTTTCTGGTTTGGACAAGTTATTTAACCACTCCGTGTGCTTTGTTAATAGCTTTTCCGTAGAAAAGTTCTGAGAATTAAGTGAGCTAATGTAAATAACTGGTACACAGAAGTTGCTCAAGAAGGGGCACTTGGGTGGCTCAGTCAGCTGAGCTTCTGACTCTTGATTTCAGTTCAGGTCATGGTCTCAGGGTCATGAGATAAGTTCTGCTTGGGCCTCTCTGCTGGGCGTGGAGCCTGCCTGAGATACTCTTTCCTTCTCTCTCTGTCTCTGCTCTCCTGCTGCCCTGCCACCTTCTGTGCGCACAGGCACTCTCAAAAAAAAAAAAAAAAAAGGAGTTGCTCAAGAAAGGTTACTTTAATATCACAGGCCTTTGAAGTGGTTGAACTTGCTAAAGTCTGATTTCTAAATGAGTGACGGTATTTCTGCACAAAAATACTCAAGACTTCTCTTCACCCTCCTCCCCAGACAAAGCTGATTTTAACATTAAATTTCATCATCCATCTCTTAGAATCCCTGCTGTTTGTTTTCTTGTACTCTTGGTTTATTTTTGTACCTAAGGTCTGATAGGCACATAACAAGTGCTTTGTGAACCTTAAACTAAGTGAAAATAGATTGTTCAGATGAAAGGTATGTGGATAAGACAGCATTGGGGCAATTCTAGAGATCTCTTGCCAGAACTGGTATCTTTGTTTTGGTCTTCAGAGACTATTAAATTTGATCACTGAGTCATACTTGCTGTTTTCTCTGTCCCCTGCTATCTCTCACAAGACTCTGAAGCTTGCCAGCCACAGGATGTTTAAAAGGCAGAGTAGGCTTTAGCCCAGGGGAGTTTGTTTATTTAAAGAAAAATAATTAAGTTCAAACATCCCTACCATATCATAGCTAGTCTAGTCATGTTAGAGTTAGTGAGTTCTTTTGATTCTTTCTGGTGGTCATGGTACTTAAAGGTAACAAATTTGAAAGTAGTTTAAACTTTTTCTGAGATGACTTGGAACTTTATAAAGTAATCCCAAAGAGAAGACCCTAAAGGAGTGGGAGGAAAGGGCCAATTATTTTGCTAGTTGTTGTTTTTTGATGGGACTCATTTATTTATTTAAATTTTGGGGCGCCTGGGTGGCTCAGTGGGTTAAAGCCTCTGCCTTCGGCTCGGGTCATGTTCCCAGGGTCCTGGGATCGAGCCCTGCTTGCCTACTTGTGATCTCTGTCAAATAAATAAATACATTTTTAAAAATTTTATTTATTTGAGAGAAAGAGAGTATGAGCAGTGGGAGAAAGCAGACTCCCTGCTAAGCAGGAAGCCCAATGCAAGGCTCCATCCCAGGACCCTGGGATCGTGACCTGAGCCGAAGGCAGATGCTTAACTGACTGAGCCACCCAGGTTCCCCTTTAATGGGACTCATTTAGTTTTCAAATCATTTACCATTCCTTCCTAGAGTTATGATACAGCTGATTTAATAACAAAACAACAACCAAAAAAAGAAAAAAAGCACTGTAGTGGCTTTACCTTCATTAATTCTTTGAAGTTGGGACCATAAGAACCTTTTAAAAGGGCGATGTAGGGGTCCCTGGGTGGGTCAGTGGGTTAAAGCCTCTGCCTTCAGCTCGGGTCATGATCTCAGGGTCCTGGGATTGAGTCCCGCATCGGGCTCTCTGCTCAACGGGGAGCCTGCTTCTCCCTCTCTCTCTGCCTGCCTCTCTGCCTACTTGTGATCTCTGTCTGTCAGATAAATAAATAAAATTAAAAAAAAAAATTCTTCCTTTAAAAAAAAGGGGGGCGGTGTAATTCTGCAGATGTTTAGGCACAAAGATACGGTAATTGGTTACTTTCATATTTTGGTTAATTACCGTCTCCAAAATATTTCTCCTTACATATCCTTTGCTAGATAAGAATATCTGAGGCAGATATTTTGTATTTGGGACTCACCTAGGGTACTAGGACCTATGTCTTGATGAGATAACTTGTAGAAACTAAGTCTTAGAGGAAGTGGAGGAATAAGACAGACAGATACCTCCAGGTAGAGGGAAAGACAAGTCCCTGAAGTGAGAACATGCTTGAAGTGTTAAAGGCAAGGAAAGAGGCCAGTGTGGCTGGAATGGAGTTAACAAGGGGGAGAATGGTAGGAGATGATGTTCAAGAGAAATGAAAGGTAAATATCAGATCATGGTCCTTACAGCCTTTGTTAGGGATTTCGGCTTTAGACTAGTGAGATGGACTCAATTAGAGGGTTGAGTGGAAGAATGACATGATCTGACTTTCTTTTGTAAAGGACTAATCTGATTGACTTATTGAGGTGAGCAAAGGCAGAGGCTGAGAGGTCAGATAGGGAGCTATTAGAGTAATGCAGATGAGAACTAAGGTGGCATGGACCATGGTGTTTAGACTGGAAATGTTAAAAGTGGTAACATTATGGATATCTTTTGAAAGTGGAGCTCCCAGGATGAACACTTAATGGGTAGTGATGAATATTTCTGTACATAGTGTTTGACCCATTTTTAAATGATGTTAAGACTAATTGCTGGGTTCAAATTTTGTCTACTTGATTTATCTATTATAAAGTTTCCTTTTAGATTTTTACCTAATGATTTTAGAAACCATTCATTCATTCAGATTTTGTCTACTTGATTTATCTATTATAAAGTTTCCTTTTAGATTTTTACCTAATGATTTTAGAAACCATTCATTCATTCATTCATTCATTCATTATTTATTTATTTATAAAGATTTTAATTTATTTATTTGACATACAGAGATTACAAGTAGGCAGAGAGGTAGGCAGAGAGAGGGGAGGGGGGGAGAAGCAGGCTCCCTGCTGAGCAGAGAGCCCGATGTGGGGCTCGATCCCAGGACCCTGAGATCATGACCTGAGCCGAAGTCAGAGGCTTTAACCCACGGAGCCACCCAGGCGCCTCCATCAGTCGTTTTTTAGATCCATTATTTCATTAGGGTTTACGAAATAATGATTTTCTAATTTTGTCATTCCTTCTACATTTATAATTTGGAATCCTATAAAAAAGAGCTTTCACTTATTAACTGCTTGGTTACTGTAGGGTATTTTTCATATAAGAAAGCCAGGATAAGTGCTTGGTTTTTTCCCTTTTTTAACTTTCAGAGTAATAGGTTAGTGTTGTAGCAATCTCCAGAGACGACCGTGATTTTTAAAAGTCTATTTATTGTTTTGGGGGTGCTTGGGTGGCTCAGTCAGTTTAGCATCTGACTCTAGGTGTTTCACTCAGGTCCTGATCTCATGGGTCATGGGATGGAGCCCCATGTTGAGCTCCGCACTCAGTTCAAGTCTGCTTGTATATTCTCTCCCTCTGCCCCTTTCCTCTGCTCATGTGTACTCTCTTTCTCTCAAATAAATAAATCTTTAAAAGAAAAATATATATTTAATGTTTCAATCAGTGGTAGTCATTACCACTTTGATGTCCAAAATGTCATTATCATTTGATGTTCATTTGATCTTAAAACATGTCTCCAGCATAAAAACTATAAAACAAGGTTGAGAAGTCCGACTTTCATCCCTGTCCCTTCCATCCTGCTTTCTCTTTTTCCTTTAGATAACCATTTAAAAATGATTTTGGTTTATCCTTCCAATGCTCTTTTCCTTTTGAAAGAAATCCCCCCCAAGAAAAAGAAAAAACCCTCTAAGTCTGTATTAATATTTATAGTCTTCCCCTCCCCCCCACCCTTTTTTTTTTTTTAAACAAAAAGAATAGCGTTGTGTGAAATACTAATTCAGGTATAGTATGGGAAGTAGAGAATTACTGGTCTTCTTAGTGGTTATTCTTGAGACTTGTCAACTTTTTATTCCATGTAAAAGAATATCTTATATTCCTTCCTATCTTCACAACTACTGGTTAAAGAACATACGTGTTTAAAAAAATAGCCTAGGGGCACCTGGGTGGCTCAGTGGGTTAAGCCTCTGCCTTCAGCTCAGGTCATGATCTCGGGGTCCTGGGATTGAGCCCCTCATTGGGCTCTCTGCTCAGTGGGGAGCCTGCTTTCCTCCCTCTCTCTGCCTGCCTCTCTGCCTACTTGGGATCTCTCTGTCTGTGTCAAATGAATAAATAAAATCTTTAAAAAAAAAATAGCCTACTTTACTATTGGGACTTCATCAAGATAAAAAACTTTTTGCACAGCAAAGGAAACAGCAAAACCAAAAGACAGCTGGCAGAATGGGAGAAGATATTTGCAAATGACATATCAGATAAAGGGCTAGTATCCAAAATCTATAAAGAATTTATCAAATTCAACACCCAAAGAACAAATAATCCAGTCAAGAAATGGGCAAAGACAGGAACAGACAGTTCTGCAAAGAAGACATCCAAATGGCCAACAGACACATGAAAAAGTGCTAAGTATCACTTGGCATCAGGGAAATACAAATCAAAACCTCAAAATACCATGTCACACCAGTCAGATGGCTAAAATTAACCAGTCAGGAAACGACAGGTGTTGGTGAGGATGCCGAGAAAGGGGAACCCTCCTACACTGTTGGTGGGAATGCAAGCTGGTGCAGCCACTCTGGAAAACAGTATGGAGGTTCCTCAAAAAGTTGAAAATAGAGCTACCCTACGACCTAGCAATTGCACTATTAGGTATTTAGCCCAAAGATACAAATGCATTAATCCAAAGGGGCACATGCATCCCAATGTTTATAGCAGCAATGTCCATAATAGCCACACTATGGAAAGAGCCTAGATGTTCGTCAGTAGATGAATGGATAAAAAAAGATGTGGTACACATACGTGCACGTGCATGCACACACACACTGGAATATTATGCAGCCATCAAAAAATGGAATCTTGCCATTTGCAGTGATGTGGATGGAACTAGAGGGTATTATGCTAAGCGAAGTAAGTCAGTCAGAACGATTACCATCTGATCTCACTGATATGAGGAATTTGAGAAATAAGACAGAGGATCTTAGGGGAAGTGGGAAAAATGAAACAAGACGAAACCAGAGAGGGAGACAAAACATAAGAGACTTTTAATCTCAGGAAATAAACTGAGGGCTGCTGGAGTGGGGGGGGTTGGGAAGGATGGGGTGGCTGGGTGATGGACATTGGGGAGGGTATGTGTTATGGTGAGTGCTGTGAATTGTGTAAAACTGGTGAATAACAGATCTGTACCCCTGAAACAAATAATATATTAGTGTTAATGAAATAATAATAAGAAAATAAAAAAGGAATAAGAAAAAAAAAATAGCCTATTTGCAACATTTAGGAATATTTAGCAAAATTACATATCTAGCAATTCCCTGTTTGGAGTTTCCCCCAAAGATTGCAGTAACAAAATTACACAGTGACGTATGTCTTTGTTCTGTTCCTTGAAGGCTGGTACCATGTCTTATCTTTTAGTTATGGGCTTTGTTTGCTGGGGAAAAAACAATAACAATGATGTAGTTGGCACTGATAGCAATGGTATATGTGTGGAAGAAATGTCATTTTGAGAATTTACCATTTTGAAATAGTACCAGGTTAGATGGGGCGCCTGGGTGGCTCAGTGGGTTAAAGCCTCTGCCTTCAGCTCAGGTCATGATCTCAGGGTCCTGGGATCGAGCCCCACATCGGGCTCTCTGCTCAGTGGGGAGCCTGCTTCCTCCTCTCTCTCTACCTGCTTCTCTGCCTACTTGTGATCTCAGTCTGTCAAATAAATAAATAAATAAAATCTTTGAAATAGTATCAGATTAAATATTTCACCAATTAAAATTACATCACTCATCAGTTTATTCATTCTTTCAATGAATATTTATCAAGCACTTACTGCATGGCAGTCATTGTCTTAAGTGCTCAAAAGATATCAGTAAATAAAGTCAGTAAAAATCTCTCTCGAGCCTTCTTTCTATAGGTGTGTGTGGGGGGAAAGAGACAAACATACATTATCAGTTAATTTATTTTTTCCAAATGTGGAGTTTTAGGGCTTCTCTCCTACATCTTCCTTTTTTCTTTTTCCAGTCTGTAAATGGCATTCTTAGGAATTGCAAGGCCCTGCTGGGTGAAAGGCTTTTAGGACTGAAGAATTTATAGATCTTTATACTCAGTGTGTGTAACTTAATTCTGGTCCTGTGGGGTGACAGCATATATTCCAGCTCTCTCACTTCATCCTTAGCCCTGTTCATGTTTTTTATTTGAAGGTTGCTCAAGGGGGCGCCTGGGTGGCTCAGTGGGTTAAGCCTCTGCCTTTGGCTCGGGTCATGATCTCAGGGTCCTGGGATCGAGCCCCGCATCAGGCTCTCTGCTCAGCAGGGAGCCTGCTTCCCCCTCTTTGCCTACTTGTGATCTCTGTCAAATAAATAAATAAAATCTTAAAAAAAAAAAAAAGAAGGTTGCTCAAGAAATTTTTGATAACTCTTTTTATAGACACTAAAGTTTAGGAAATTGTCCTTAAAGATTTGATGTTTTTGTTATGATATGTTCTTAATGACTATGTCTTTATTTCAGAAATGACCATTAAGAAGTAGACGCCCAGATGCAAAAGTGATGAAACAGTCAATTTGTCATCAAGTAAGATGCAGCTGTGGCTTTTCAACCAGATTAGTAAGTGTGGCCCAAATTTTTTAAAACTTTATACTTATTTTATCTACTTTGAAAAACATTTACTAAAAAGTATAGAGGACATTTTCTTAAGTGTCAGCTTGTATTTCTCTTGTTACTTTGGATTGTAGTACAAATTAGAGCATGTAGCTCTATAGAATGTATGCCTGTGTTGTACCTTGTTAAGAACCGTAAAGGTAGTTATATAAAATCAGAGCTTTAGAGGAAATATATGAAAAAGAGTCACTATGTTACCACTGTCCAAATACAGCTCCTTTTAAAATTTTTGGATATTTGTTTTCCTTCCCAGTCTCTGTTTTACACATTTTTAAAAAAACATCATTTTGGTCATAGTATTGGTCATAATATTGTGAAGAGTGTGCTTCTTTTATATCTTTTGAAATTAAATGTTTTAGATGTTTCTCCTTGTATTTGTATTTGTACATATTTTAATACAAATATTAAAATACTTTTTTTATTAGAGACTTACTTAATTTTTGGTAATACCAAATGTCATGGCATTCTGAGTGTACTCTATCAGCATTTTGTTAATTTTTTATTTTTAAGAGGCTTCCTGTTTTAAAACCAACATTTTAACTTCTCTACCTTAAATTTTTTTAGGAACAGAATTGTATCTATTCTTCTCAGAAGAGAATTCCACAAGGTAAGAAATTGTTACTATAGTAGTAAAACAAATATAGTTGAATATAGGCTTAATTACTCTTGATTTTTTAATCTTTTCCCTATATTCATTTCATCTTTTCTTGATTGTTACAAGATTATCACAAATTTGTTAGCTCCTCTTTTACTACCTCAGAATTTGCAAACAAGGTACATCTCATCTTATTTGAAGGTAAGATTAAAAGGGTATGATAAAAGTAGTTACCGTTGAAACTCAAATACTGCTTTTCATGGTATCCTTATTCCTAGTATTATTAAGGAACTTAATTCCTAGGATCCTTAGGATTGGGTTTGTCTATTTTAGCAAATAAGTTTTCTTCTTCCTTTAGGCCCATCAAGCTTTTTACCTCAGTGGACAGGACCTAAATGACTTGGGGTGGTAGAGGAGTCATAGAGGCTCTATTAGAGGCTTTGAGTTAAGGGAGATTATTTACCTAGTTTTCCACCTATGAAAATTACAGAACTCCTACATTCAGTTTAAAAAGTGGAATGCTTTCTCCTAAGTAATTAATAAAATATTTAGTAACAGTTATTACTGTTATTATTAAAAAAATTAGTTACTCTTATTTAAAAAAATCCCAAATGATCATCTTTACAATGAATTTTAAATCAACATTGATTTAGATTGTTAGACTTTTTAGACTTCTGAAGGATGAAGTGTTCGAGTAGATAGTAAAATTACCTCTTGGTGTGCTTATTACCCTATGCTAGGAACTTAAAATCAGTTGCTTGGCTTTAAGAGATTACAGTTATGGGAACTCTTTGGTACAGGTAGTAGTGATCACTGCAGATGAATTTAATTTATCAACTGGAAAAATGCTTATAAAATGAATTATTCAGATGAATAACTGTTTCTCATTTATTGTCCTTTGTCCTGAGGGGAACATGGGCTCTCAAACACATCTTTCCCACCTATTTTTGAAATTGCCACAGATTTAATCAGGTCAGTTTTTATTCTGATAACTGAAAACACAGGGTTAAAATAAAGAGACCCGTTGGCTCATGAAGAGGGAGTGGGGAGCAAAGCATCAATGGTTTTCACTTTGAAGTTTCTTATGAAGCTTTTCCCCTGTATTTTTCTTCTATCTTTGGAGGGTTAAGTGTGTAGCACTATCTGACCCTCCAGGGTGCTACTCAAAGGCAGTGCTTCAGGAGAAATCCAGATCGTTCTTTTCTTGGACCATTGTGCTTAAAGTGAAAACAGAAATTTCAGAAGATTTAATTTTAGTGAACTTGATCTTTTACACCTTTGTCCCTGTTCTTGGGGTAAATGGAATTTGAATTCTTAAATATTAATACAGTCTGTGATACAAAGGTGATGGATCATGCTATCTGATATCCTTAGGACTCTCCTGTAAGTGTTCAGTAAATACGTATGTTTATAAAAGCCCAGATTCTTTCATAGCTTTTTTTAGAGTAGAAGATAATCAAAACAAGAGTATTCGTATTTATATAGTATCATCTTCCTACACTGTCAAAGGTATTAAAAGGACAGTGACAACGTTAATAAAAATTACTGTTAACTGTACACTAGCAAATGGTTGAAATGGTAAATTTTATGTTATATATGCTTTACCACAATTTAAAAAATTGTTTAAATTCTTGAGCAACTCTGTTTACTGTGAAAGGGGATCGCTATGCTTGAAGTATCAGTTTTTAATCTCAAGTACTGGAGTATTGAGTTAGTAATATTCCTTAGTTTGTGTCATACCCATCATCACTGGGTATAACTATTTTATAACTAGTCCCCATATAAGTGGCCCTTTAATATTTGATATGTATCCCTTTATGTCATGTAAAATGTTTTATTATTTCATGTATTTTACTTATACATTAGGCTTTAGTTGAATTTTTATAGTCCCCTTCACTCACCTCCCTCTTTATTTCTAAAACCTGGCCATGTTGCTAAGTGTTGTCTAATTTGTTTTGTCTAACCAGTACATTGTATTTTAGGTAATTTATTAAAATGAAACTGTTAATGTAAAATTCCTTAAATGTATAAGGAACATTAAATGAACATTTAAGAGAAGTCCAATTTGTGTTCATTTTTTTATATTAAAATTGTATCTAAAAGATGGAATTAAATGCTATGGAAGATAAGAGGAAACATAAACTATCTGTCTCAAAGGCTAAGAGTCTGTTAGAACAGTCAAAGGAAAGAATTGTGAGGCCTAACAAAAACATATATTTTTCTTCTAGAAACAGTGTGTTAAAATGCTCTGGTCTCAGTGTTAGCCCACAATAACTTAATAATTGAAAGATACCAGTAATATTTTGAAACTTCCCCATTACCTATTACTTCACTAATTTCTACCTTGTAGTATATTTTTTTGAGGCATAACCATGTTCTGTGAATTCCCATCAACGAATCTAATACAGAGTAAGAACAGTGCAAATGCAGGTTTCTAAATTTGGGATGCAGAAATACAATTTCAGGGGCCCCTGGGTGGTGCAGTGGGTTAAGCCTCTGCCTTCAGCTCGGGTCATGATCTCAGGGTCCTGGGATCGAGCCCCGCATCGGGCTCTCTGCTCAGCAGGGAGCCTGCTTCCCCCTCTCTCTGCCTACTTGTGATCTCTGTCTATCAAATAAATAAATAAAATCTTAAAAAAAAAAAAAGAAATACAGTTTCATCTGTAGTAGCACATTATTAGCAAAAGCAGCTTCTCTTGGATCCCCTAACTAGAAACTACCAGAGAGTGGGAACTTCAGAAGCTCCGTGTCCATGGTGATGGTATGTCTTGCACCAATGAAAAGGATAGAAAGAGGAACACTCTTTCTTTTTGAGAGGATAGGGTGATTTCTGACTTGAGAAGAAGGATAATGACAGCTGTGATTAGATCAAGGAAGGGCTTCCAACAGATAGAAAAAGCTAAAGGTACCTTGTGGGGAGCAGTTTGTGTGGTAGGAGGATTTTAGGGGCACTTAGTTACTGAGAGCTAAATGTTACTGATTCAGTAATGGAATGGCAAGGGGTAAGGGAATTCATGTTTGCTGAAAGTGAAGCCAGTGTTGAGGCTTATTTATTTATTTATATGTCAATACTTAAGTATTTATAAGATCTTTGTGGGGAAGACCAGCAACTCTGAAGGTTGTTATTGAGTTAGTATCCCATGCATTGTTGAATACTCCCTACACTCTTTTTAAAAATAACAGTTCGGAGAATTAGATTAGACATCAGGTAACATAGTCCCTTTTTCTAGTTTCATTAGTTTCTGAGTATTTTTTTTTTAAAATATTTTATTTATTTATTTGTTGGAGAGAGAGAGAGAGTGAGCACAGGCAGACAGAGTGGTAGGCAGAGGCAGAGGGAGAAGCAGGCTCCCTGCTGAGCAAGGAGCCCGATGTGGGACTCCATCCCAGGACGCTGAGATCATGACCTGAGCTGAAGGCAGTTGCTTAACCAACTGAGCCACCCAGGCGTCCCAGTTTCTGAGTATTTTATATTTCTTAGTATTTTATTACTCTCACTTTGTTATCTTAAGAGATGGCATAAGTAAAACAGTCTCATTTTACAAATGATGAAACTAGAAGTGGAGTGAGCTTTAGGTTTTTTTTTTTAAACTAATCTATACTGCCACCCTGTCAACTGATATTGCCCTATATAGAATGTTTAGTTACTAGTTTTAACTTAAAAGAAATGTTTCTGACCTGGAAGAACCTCATAGCCTAAAAAGTTTTAAAAACACATATATACAAACAAAAATAGAACCAATGAATAATTATAAAGCTTTTTTTTTTTTTAAGATTTTATTTATTTGACAGGCAAAGATCACAAGTAGGCAGAGAGACAGGCAGAGAAAGAGGGAGAGGCAGGCTCCCTGCCGAGCAGAGAGCCCGATTCAGGGCTTGATCCCAGGACCCTGAAATCATGACCTGAGCCGAAGGCAGAGGATTAACCCACTGAGCCACCCAGGCGCCCCCATTAAAAAGCTTTAATAAACTCACTTCTATTTTGTCTGCTACTGTTTTTTTTTTTTTTTTAAGATTTTATTTATTTACTTGTTAGAGAGAAAGAGCACAGGCAGACAGAGAGGCAGGCAGAGGCAGAGGGAGAAGCAGGCTCCCTGCCGAGCAAGGAGCCCAATGTGGGACTCCATCCCAGGATGCTGGGATCATGACCTGAGCCAAAGGCAGCCACTTAACCAACTGAGCCACCCAGGCGTCCCAGTCTGCTACTGTTAATATAGAACATTATTTCAAAAATATTTCCAATTTGGGGCACCTAGGTGGCTCAGTCAGTTAAACTCAGGTCATGATCTCAGGATCCTGAGATCCAGCCCCTTGTGGGCCTCCCCACTCAGTGGATTATCTGCTTGTCCCTTTCCCTCTACCACCCCCACCTCCACTCGTGCACTTGAGCACTCTCTCTTTCTCAAATAAATGAATAAAATCTTTTAAAAATTCCAATTTATAACAAATACCATAAATTTAGTTTCTTTTAAGTTTAGAATATGCCTGTTTACTTAAGGATTTGGGGTCTAGGTTAGATGGATGGGACAATTAGAATCCCCAGTTTGTGGGAATGGAACAAGCAATTTGATCTCACATATTTCAGAATATGGTAATCCCTTCCCCCCAAATCATTTGTTTGTAGTATGAAAATCAGGGAAACTGTGTTAGAAACCTGTATTTTTTTCTCCTGAATGACTTAATTTGGTTCAGGCCCAGCTTTAGTGGTATAAGTACAGATCAAGTTTGGTTTTGAGTAATCCAGTTTTATCCTGGGGCATTCTAGGTCTGGAGTGTCTTTGGATATACTAACCATTTGGTTTCAATACCTCATTGACATTTGATCCTCTGGAAAGATTGTGAGAGATTTCACATGTAGGTGGAGGGATAAAGGAACCCAGATTGTCTCATAGTGTATTGAGTAGATTGGAGTTATAGGACTTTGGAGTTTAGTAATGTTATTGTTATTCAAAAATAGGCTGTGGTGTTAAAAAAAGACAGGTCTTCTGACTCTGATTTCTTATTGTATATTAAAACTTCAAATGTGATTTAAGTAAATATGAACTTTAAAAAATGTGGATAACTTTATTTTTTTTATAAAAGAAGTTATTTCAGATACCTTTTTTGTTTCACGTTCCAGTCTTCTTTAGAATTCCATATGAGCTGCCCTTTTTTTTTTTTTTAAAGCCACTTGCTTTCGAATTTAAAAAAGAAAAAAACCAAAAAACCAAAAACTCAGAATAGGTTGAAACTTGACACAAATTGCTGCCACAGAACAAAAGTGCTGATCAAGTTAAATCAACCCCTGTAATGTGTATTGAAAGGAAAACCTCTCCTCTCTCTCCCAGTTTGAAGAACAAGCATTTTTCCTGCCAAGAAGGGCTGACTTTAAATGGACCAGCTGTCCATATTAGGAGCATTGGGTTGCTAAGGTGACCATGGCTGTTTGGAGAAGAATGCAGCTGAGAGGGCAAGTTCTTGATGTGTGAGCTGAGGGAAGGAATGTGGTGTGATTGTGCATCATTCCTCCTAATCACATGCTCACAAAGTGCTGTGTGGGCAGCATGGAGAAACTACAAATCTGAGGGCTACAGCTTGTGTGTGGTTAAAATCGTTTTGTTTTTATGTGAGCCGTAGACTTACAGTTTAGATTGAGAACATCTACCTTGTGTATGTATGTGTGTGTGTGTGTGTGTTTTGGGTGTAGAGGAGGGTGTTTGATGGTAGATACATTGGAATTGAGTTTGTTTGTATGATGAACACATACTTTCATATGGTAAGACAGAAATTATCTTTGGATAAATGTTCTTTCCATCTCATCCCTTTCTGTCTTCTATACGGTGCTATTAGTTCCCCAAGTGAATGATGTGTTCCTTGTAATTATATCTTGGGCACTTTTAGTTTCAGAATTATTTGAAACTCCTAAGAGTGTGTTGTCTATTTGGTCCATTCCCCCCCCCCCCACCTTTTTAAATAGTTCTTTCTCTTCCCAAGGGAGATCTTAATACATTGTATTTCTTCCCTGAAGCTTCCAAAGATAATTTTTTATTTGGTAAAAAAATATAATTCAAGGAACAGTTGGAAGTGTCAAACTAACAAGCCCACTTACCTGAAACACTATTTAGATTTTACCATGGACATCATTGCTAATATTTGAAGTGAGATACCGCCATATACATTGCTATAGACACTTACTGAATGAATATGAGGTTTTTTGTTTTTTTTATCTTTACTAACATATCCTGACAATAACAGGTTGATCTTAAATGAGAACATAAATGTGCAATATCTTTAAGATGTGAAGTCACTGGACATTAGCAGCTCTGTATTACATAAGCATCCTATTCTTATTCAGATAATCTATGTGCTTTGACATAATTGCTGTTTAATTGATTAATTTATAAAATATGGAGAGAAATTAAAAGATGAAAGTAATTTGATCATTGAATTCATTTGGTTATTCTCATGGTATGCCTTGATAACTTTTGATGGCATTCTCTCGTCAGCTAAATGCTTCATGGTTTTGCCTTTCGCATTTAATCCTCAAATCTCCTAGTAATTGATTTTTGTGACAGGTATGGGATATGAATTCACTCTTTCCATGTGGATAATTGGTTATCCCAGTACTGTTTATTAAAATTGTTCTTCATTTCTTCCCTGATATATGAAATTTCCTATGTCATAAATCAAGTTTTCATATAGGTAGTTTTATTTCTGTACTCTCTCTTCTGTACCATTGATCTTTTGCCTACCCCTGAATCATACTATCTCGGATATCTCAGATACTCAGTTTTGTTTCTTGTCTTGTTCATGACCTCAAAAAATGCTTTCAATTTTCATGGTTTATTATTATTTTTATTTTTTAAAAAAGATTTTATTTATTTATTTGACAGAGAGAGATCACAAATAGATAGGCAGGCAGAGAGAGAGGGAGAAGCAGACTCCCTGCTGAGCAGAGAGCCCAATGTGGGGCTCAATCCCAGGACCCTGAGATCATGGCCTGAGCTGAAGGCAGAGGCTTAACCCCTTGAGCCATCCAGGTGCCCAAATTTCACAGTTTAAAATGATACTTGTAGTTTTTTTTAAATGATTGTCTTTACCAAATTAAAGAAGTTTTCATTCTATTCCTACCTGGCTAGGACTTTTGTTTATCTGTTCATTTTAAATCATGAATGGATGCTGAACTATACTGAAAGGCTTTTGTATAACTTCAGCAATGATTGAAAGTTTTTCTCCTTAATTTGTTGATGTAGTCAGTTACATTGATTTTTCAAATTAGGTTAACTAAGCATTGCTAGGATAAACCCAATTTAGTCATGTAGGGATTATTTTTTTATTATTAGAAATTATTGGATCTGGTTTGCTTAAATTTTGTTTAGGATTTTTACATTAATGTTCATGAGTCAGATTGGCTTTTAAATTTCCATTCTTATATTATCCTGGTCGGATTTTTAACATACCTCTCTTTTAAAATGTTAGTTGTGTTAAAACATACGTATTATAAAGTTTACCATCTTACCCATTTTTAAATGTATGGTTTAGTGTAGTGTAAAGTATAGTCACATTGGTTGTGTAGCTAATCTCCAGAACTTTTTCATCTTGCAAAACTGAAACTCTATACCCATTAAACACTCTTCATCTCTCTCTCCGTATCACCGTGGCAACCACCATTCTTTCTATTTTTATGAGTTTGACTACTGTAGATATCTCCTAGACGTGAAATCATACCATATTTATCTCTTTGTGCCTGGCTTTTCACTTAGTATAATGTTGTAGCATGTATC
>ML105507.1:0-13372 GCA_003697995.1 Taxidea taxus jeffersonii | reverse complement strand
TTTCCACGAGCAGTACGAAGGGTTCCAACCTCTCCGTATACTTGCCAACACTTATTTTCTGTGTGCCTGTGTGTGTTTTAAGATTTTGTTTATTTGACAGAGAGAGACACAGCGAGAGAGGGAACACAAGCAGGGGGAGTGGGAGAGGGAGAAGCAGGCTTCCCACCGAGCAGGGAGCCTGATGCAGTGCTGGATCCCAGAATCCTGGGATCATGACCTGAGTCGAAGGTAGCCGCTTAATGACTGAGCCACCCATGCACGTGTGTGTGTGTGTGTGTGTGTGTGTGTGTGTAAAGATTTATTTATTTGAGAGAGAGCGAGAGAGCGCATGCGCACATAAGCAGGGAGAGGGGCAGAGGACTAGGGAGAGAAACAGGCTCCCTGTTGAGAGCAGAGCCCCCTGTTGGGCTTGCGGCTCCATCTCACAAGACCTGAGCCTTTGGAGCTGGGGGCTTGATCTCAGGACTCTGAGAGCATGACCTAAGCCGAAATCAGGAGTCATATGGTGAACCAATGGAAGCCACCCAGGTACCCCTATTTTCTGTTTGTTTGTTTTTTTTTAAATATTTTTTTATTTATTTGACAGAGATCACAAGTAGGCAGAGAGGCAGGCAGAGAGGGGGAAGGGAATGAGGCTCCATCCCAGGACCCTGGGATCATGACCTGAGCTGAAGGCAGAGGCTTTAACCCACTGAGCCACCCAGGCGCCACAGGTGTAGGATAGTAGCTGTCCTAATGGTTATGAAATAATATCCCGTTGTAGTTTTGATTTGCATTATTACCTAGTGATGTTGAGGCTCTTTCCATAAAATTGTTGGCCATTTGTGTATTTTCTCTGGAGAAATGTCTGATCAAGTCCTTTGCCCATTAATCAGGTTACTTGTATAGTTGTTACTGTTGTTGCTTATCAGATATATGATTTGTAAATATTTTCTCCTGTGTCTTTTAGGTTGCCTTTTCAGGCTGCTAATTGTTTCCTTGGATGCCTAAAAGTTTTTAATTTTGATGTAGCTCAGTTTATCTATTTTTACTTCTGCTCCTATGGGTTTGGTGTCATAGCCAAGAAATTATTGTCAAATCCAATGTCATGAAGCTTTACTCCTGGTTTTTTTCTGAGTTTATACTTTTAGATCTTATATTTAGGACTTTATTTTGAATTAATTTTTGTATAAAGTATAAGGTAAGGGTCCAAGTTCATTCTTTGGCATGTGGATATCTTGTTTTCTCAGCATCATTTGTTGAAATGATGGTCTTTTCCTCCATTGAATGGTGTTGGCATCTTTTGTCCTGGTTGGATTTTGATATGAATTAGAAAGTGTTTTTTTTCACTATTCTCTATAAGAATTTGTTTAAGGTTGTAATTATTTATTTTTTTTATATTCCTTGTTTCTCCACCATCTGGTGGGACTTACTTGTAAAACTATTTGGATTTCATGATTTTTTTAGTGAAAAGATTTTAAACTAAGTGTTCAATTTTTTAAAAAGAAATCCATTTATTTGGGAGAGACACAGAGATAGTGAGAGAGAGAGAGCATGAGCAGGAAGGAGAGGGAGAAGCAGCTCTCAATTCGGGGCTGAGCTGAAGTTTAAGTGACTGAGCCACCCAGGTGACCCACTGTTTGATTTTTTAATAATAATTTTTCTGTTTAGATTCTCTATTTCTTATTTTTAAATGCTCAGTTGATATGTTTGTCCTTTAAAAACTGATATATAATTCATATATAAAATTCACCCCTTTAAAGTGTAAAATTCGATTTTTTTAATATTCCCTAAATTGTATAACCACCTCCACTGTTTAATTCTAGAGCATTTCATCATCCTCAAAAGAAGCCCTGTACCCATTAGCAATCACTCGCTATTCTCCCTTAACTCATCCCTGACAAACAGTTATCTATTTTCTCTATAGATTCGACTATTCTGGGGATTTCCTATAAATAGAAATATATAATATGGGGCCTTTTTTGTCTATGATCTTTCACTTAGTGTAATGTTTTCAAAGTTCATTCACATTGTATCCAGTATCAGTACATCTTTCCTTTTTTGGCAGACTATTATTACATTATATGGATATACCACATTTTGTTTATGCATTAATCAGTTGACACCCATTTGGATTGTTTCCGTGGTTTTTTTTTTTTTTAGATTTTATTTATTTATTAGTTAGAGAGAGAGGGAGCGCGAGCACAGGCAGACAGAGTGGCAGGCAGAGGCAGAGGGAGAAACAGGCTCCCTGCTGAGCAAGGAGCCCGATGTGGGACTAGATCCCAGGACGCTGGGATCATGACGCGAGCCGAAGGCAGCTGCTCAACCAACTGAGCCACCCAGGCGTCCCTCCGTGGTTTTTTTTTTAAAGATTTGTATTTATTTATTTGACAGAGAGAGATATCATAAGTAGGCAGAGAGGCAGGCAGAGGGGGGAGGCAGGCTCCCTGCTGAGCAGAGAACCCTATGCGGGGCTTGATCCCAGGACCCTGAGATCATGACCTGAGCTGAAGGCAGAGGCTTTAACCCACTGAGCCACCCAGGCACCCCGGATTGTTTCCATTTTTTGGCTATTCTGAATACTGCTATGAATCTCCAAATACAATTTTTTGCATACACAGATTTTTCAGTTATTTTGGTTATGTCTAGGAATAGAATTGCTGAGCTCATATGGTAACACTATATTTAACCTTTTTTAAGATCTGCCAAACTGTTTTCCAAAGCAGTTGCACCATTCTATAGTCCCATAAGCAGTGTGTGAGGGTTCTAGTGTCTCCACATCTTTGTCAACACTTGCTGTTGTCTTTCTTTTTTTTTTTTTTTTATTTATTCATTTGACAGAGAGAGAGATCACAAGTAGGCAGAGAGGCAGGCAGAGACAGAGAGAGGGGGAAGCAGGCTCCCTGCCGAGCAGAGAGCCCGATGTGGGGCTCGATCCCAGGACCTTGGGATCATGACATGAGCCGAAGGCAGAGGCCTTAAACCACTGAGCCACCCAGGTGCCCCGTCTTTCTTTTTGATAGCCATCCTAGCGGGTGTGAAATGGAATCTGTGGTTTTTATGTGCATTTTCCTAATGACTAGTGATGTTGAGCATCTTTTCTTGTGCTTATTGGCCCTTTGTATAACTCTTGGACAAATATATATTTAGAGCTTTTGTCCGCTTTAAAATTGAGTTGTCTTGGGGTACCTGGGGGGCTCAGTCAGTTAAGCATCTGCCTTCGGCTCAGGTCATGGTCCCAGGGTCCTGGGATCAAGCCCAATGTTGGGCTCTCTGCTTGGCCGGGAGCCTGCTTCTCCCTCTCCCTCTGCCTTCTGGTGCTCTCTCTCTCTGTCAAATAAATAAATAAAATTTTTGAAAAAAAAAATTGAGGCGCCTAGGTGGCTCAGTTGGTTAAGTGGCTGCTGTTGGCTCAGGTCATGATCCCAGGGTCCTGGAATGGATACTCCCACCCCCACCCCACATCGGGCTCCCTGCTTGGTGGAGAGTTCTGCTTCTCCCTCTCTCTCTGCCTGCCGCTCTGCCTGCTTGTGCTCTCTCTGTCAAATAAATAAATAAAATCTTTAAAAAAAATCTATTAAAAATTTAATTATCTTTTTATTATTGAGTTGTAAGAGTTCTCTATATATTCTGGATATTAGACTCTTCAGATATATGGTTTCTATATATTTTCTCTAGCTCTTTTATCTTTTCATTTTATTTCATTGTGTCCTTTAAAGCGCAAGTTTTTTATTTTGATGAAGTTCAGCTTATCATTTTCTTCTTTTGTTGTTTGTGATTCTGGTATCATATCAAAGAAACTTGCCTAAAATTAATGAAGATTTGTGTGCTGAAAGTTTTATGTTTTAGCCCGTACATTTAGGTTTTAGATCCATTTTGAGTTAATTTTTATATATAGTATAAGGTGGAGGTCCCAATTTATTATTTTGCAATTGGAAATCCAGAGGTCCCGGTACCATGTGTTGAAGAGACTATTCTTTCCATATCAAATTATTTAGGCTCCTCTTTTGAAAATCAGTTGACTATAAATGTATGCATTTATTTCTGGATTCTCAGTTTTGTTTCATTTGATCTGTTTCTCTTCTAGCCTGTACCACACCTGGTGATTTGATGTTTGATGACAGTAGCTTTAATGTAAGTTTTGAGATTGGAAAGTGTGAGTTCTAAATATTTTTGATTCATTTTTAATAGATTGTATTCTCTAAAAACTTTAAAAAAATCTTTCCAAACTTTCAAATTTATTATCATAAAATTGTCCACAATATCCTCTTATCAGTTTAATCCCTATAACATCTGTAATGTTTCCTTTTCCTTTTTATTAGTTTGTGTTATCTTTTTCCCAATTAGTTTTTCCAGAGGTTTATAATTTTAATTACTCTTTCAGAGAATGAACTTCTAGTTTATCATCTTGTTTTAAATATTTTCTTTTAGGGCCTATTCTTTTAGGCCCTAAATATTTTCTAAATATCTAAATATTTTCTTTTAGGGCCTATTATTTCTTTCTTCTTTCTTAGAACTTTTAGGTTTTTGGTTTTTTTCTGTCCTTTTACAAAGACTTTTGAATTTGGGTTTTTAGTGCTTAAATTTTCCTCTAAGTATCATTTGAGCTGCCTTTCTACAAGTTTTGATATATAATATTTTTGTGTTTTTCCATTAAAAAAAACTCTTATTTGCTTCAGGAATTATTACGAAAGCATATATTTAATTTCAACATATTTAGCTTATAAATATAATTTCTGTGATAGTGTTCCAAGTTGTTTCTTCATGGTCAGAGACCATAATATTCTAATTTGTAGAGACTAACTTTAAGACCTGATATATGGCTAGTTTTCATGAATGTTCATATGCATTTGGAAAGAATGTGAAATCAGTTGTTTAGTATAGTGCTTCATATATGTTTGTGAGCTTGTTAGCTGTTCTACTTATATCTTTCATGGTTTGCCTAGATGTTGTTTGGATTTGGGTTTGGTTTTATTTTGGGACTTCCTTATCAGTTTCTGTGCTGAGAAAGGTGTATTAATGCCTCTCACGTGGTGGTAGGTTTGGCAGTTTTTCCTCTAGATGTGGTAATTTTTGTTTTATGTATTTTGATTCTGTGCTATTAAGTATTTACATTTTGAATTTTTTTCTTTAGTTAAGTTGAACCTTTTGTTGGATTGAAAGGCCATATTTAAAACTATTTTGCCTTATAGTTTTGTTTTTTGTGGTTGGCTGTTTTCTTGGATTAATATATCTGTAGCTTGCTTTTGGTTAATAGTATTTTTCATCCTTTAGCTTTTCATTGGTCCTGTATTTTAGTTTGTGTCTTGTAAACAGGGTATGGTTAAATTGTGTTTTGTTCTGAATGACAATATTTTTTACTGGAATTTTAGTCAGTTGTGATACTGGTAGATTTAGATTGATTTCTGTCTTGTGGTCTCTTTGTCCTACTCGCCTTCCTTCCTGTTCTTCCAGTCTTTTGTTTGGAGTTAATGTGTTTAAAGCCTTCATGCAGGCATGTTTTCTCATTTCAGTCCCCCTAATACCTTGCACACATGCACTCTTGTTTGTAAATTAATGTTACTTATCTTTTCAGTGGTTGCTCTAGCTTTTTTTGTGTGTTGTTGTTGTTTATTTATTTGACAGAGAGAGATCACAAGTAGGCAGAGAGGCAGGCGGGGGGTGGGGAGCAGGCTCCCCACTGAGCAGAGAGCCCAATGTGGGGCTTGATCCTAGGACCCCGAGATCATGACCCGAGCCGAAGGCAGAGGCTTAACCCACTAAGCCACCCAGGGGCCCCTGCTCTAGCTTTTTTAAGAAGTCCTTTCTAAAAGGAAGAGTTTAAATTAGTATCTTTAACCTATTCTTGAATAATGTAATAACTTAAAATGCTCTGATTGTCTTCCTTCCAGAAATCTATAACATCATTATCTATTATTTGAGTTTTAACATATTTATCTCTTGCATATATTAAAAAAATTTAAACATTATTTTTTAGATAGTTGATCTTTGTTTACTGTTTCCTGGGTGCATTGTCTGAGACCTTCCATATGAAACAATTTTTTTCTACCTGAAGTACATTCTTTAGAATTGGTTTTGTTTTGTTTTGTTTTGTTTTAAAAGATTTATTTATTTATTTATTTATTTGCGGACAGAGATCACAAGTAGGCAGAGAAGCAGGCAGAGAGAGAGAGGAGGAAGCAGGCTCCCCGCTGAGCAGAGGGCCCGATGCGGGGCTCCATCCCAGGACCCTGGGATCATGACCTGAGCCGAAGGCAGAGGCTTTAACCCACTGAGCCACCCAGGCGTCCCTAGAATTTGTTTTAATGAAAGTCTTTTGGTGAAGGTGGATGACAGTGTGTGTGTGTGTGTGTGTGTGTGTGTGTGTGTGTGTGTGTGTTTAATCTGAAGATGTGTTTATTTCATCTGCATTCTTAAAAGATAATTTCACTGTATATTGAATTCTAAGTTTCCTCATTACATTGAACATTATTTTGATGTTTTGACTGCCACTGTTGCTGTTGAGAAGTAAAATTGCCTTCCCTTTGTAAATAATCTGTTATTTGACTGTTTTTTTTTTTTTTTAAAGATTTTATTTATTTATTTGACAGACGGAGATCACAAGTAGGCAGAGAAGCAGGCAGAGAGAGGAGGAAGCTGAGCAGAGAGCCCGATGCGGGGCTCGATCCCAGGACCCTGGGATCATGACCCGAGCCGAAGGCAGAGGCTTTAACCCACTGAGCCACCCAGGCGCCCATATTTGACTGTTTTTTAATCCTTTTCCCCTACTTTAGTGTTCCTAGTTTTATAGAATGTATTGAATTTTTTTTAACTTTATTTTTTAATCTTATTATTTGTAATTCTACTTGGGATTCTTTGGGCTTCCTGGATCTGAGGACGTCTTTGAATAATTGTGTTAAATTCTTTTTTTTTAATAAGTAGCTTTTTAAAATTTTATTATTATTATTTTTTAAGATTTTATTTATTTATTTGACAGAGAGAGATCACAAGTAGGCAGAGGAGCAGGCAGAGAGAGAGGGGGTAGCAGGCTCCCTGCTGAGCAGAGAGCCCGATGTGGGGCTCAATCCCAGGACCCTGAGATCATGACCTGAGCCGAAGGCAGAGGATTAACCCACTGAGCCACCCAGGCGCCCCAATTATGTTAAATTCTTGACCATTATATCTCTGAGTAATGTCCATTATTTTCTTTATTTTCTCCTTTTGTAACACTTTTTTCCCCATCAGGGGCAGTTTTTCTTCAGAACTTAAGTACTCAGCTTCTTTTTTTTTTTTTTTTTAAGATTTTATTTATATATTAGTTAGAGAGAGAGAGAGAGAGGGAGCACAGGCAGACAGAGGCAGAGGGAGAAGCAGGCTCCCTGACGACCAAGGAGCCCAATGTGGGACTCGATCCCAGGACACTGGGATCATGACCTGAGCCGAAGGCAGCTGCTTAACCAACTGAGCCACCCAGGCGTCCCAGTACTCGGCTTCTTATGTGGACTTTGGCAGAGGTCATGGGGCAGCATCTGTAGGTCTAAATTAGGGTGGGGATGTTTGGTCCTTCCATGCATCATGAGGATAATTTTTGACTTTCTTGTTGTGAATGGTACAATTCACACAGTAATACAGTTCTGCATACAGTTTGGGAACTACGTAGGCAGTGAAATCACTCACTCTGGAAATGTCTCTGATATCTCTACTGTATTTCCAGTGACGAACTTTTTTTGTTGTTGTTGTTTTTAAGATTGTATTTATACATTTGTCAGAAAGAGAGAAAACACAAGCAGGGGGAGCGGCAGGCAGAGGAAGAAGTAGGGTCTCTGCTGAGCAAGGAGGCTGATGTGGGGACTTGATCCCAGGACGCTGGGATCATGACCTGAACTGAAGGCAGATGCTTAACTGACAGAGCCACCCAGGTGTCCCCAGTGATGAACTTCTTAATGACCTTGTCCTTTGCTGCAGCCCTATTTTGACAAAACAGTTGTACCTCCTTTTCATGGTCATCTTGGAAACAAGGGCTCTATAACAGATGACGTATATTAGGCCTTCTTAATCTAATTTCCATGTTTCTTTTCATCTTTTTCCTTCTCTACAAATTTATTTAAATTTTAAGAGCTTGCCTGTAGTTACAAATACTTACACAAGATTTTTTTTTCTTCCTTCTACCCACACCAAGGTCAAGCAGGTAAGTGTGCTTCTCAGCTTCTGCTAAGTAGGTTTACTGTTCATTTAGCTCTGCTTTGCAGGTGTAGTCTTTTGGATTTTCAGCTACATGCAAAGTTCTTTGATTACATTCCCCATATTGGAGAGTCTCAGGGCATACAGCCTATCTCCAGTACTGTAGTTTTCAAAGTAGTTGTGAGGTAACCTGAAAGTCAAGAGCCACCTTCCAGGGCTTCTTTGTACATTTGTGCCAAATTAGGAAATTTAAAAATAGTAAGGAAAGGGGTGCCTGGGTGGCTCAGTGGGTTAAAGCCGCTGCCTTCAGCTCTGGTCATGATCCCAGGGTCATGGGATCGAGCCCCATATCGGGCTCTCTGCTCTGCGGACAGCCTGCTTCCTCCTCTCTCTCTCTGCCTCTCTGCCTACTTGTGGTCTCTGTCTGTCAAATAAATAAATAAAATCTTAAAAAAAAATAGTAAGGAAATATTTATACAGCATTCAAGATTTAGGCAGTAGATCCAGTCTGAGCATCTAACCTACCATGTTGCCAGAAATGGAAATCCTTGATCTGTTTCAAATAAACATACATTTTAGGTAAGATTTATGTAATAAATGTGGCACAGAATTCCCACCAGCAGGCCTCCATTAAAAAAAAGTTCCTAACTCTAAGTTTGGATAATTCATTCCTTTTTTTTTTTTTTTTAAGATTTTTTCTATTTATTTGAGAGATAGAATGAGAGGAGAGAGCATGAGAGGAGAGGTCAGAGAGAGAAGCAGACCCCCTGCAGAGCAGGGAGCCTGATGTGGGACTGGATCCTGGGACTCCAGGATCATGACCTGAGCCTAAGGCAGTTGCTTAACCAACTGAGCCACCCAGGTGCCCTCATTCCTTTTTTTTTTATGTGTAAGCTAAAATAAAATGTTTAAGGTACACACACACACACACACACACACCTACACTTAATTTTCTGACTTAACCGACTTAAGGTCTGTTTTAAATTGGACAAGATGGGTTTTACTGAACTTGCTTAATATCTGTGGCAGTGGGAACAGTACTGCTTCCTTTACGTGGGGAGCCCTTATGTGAGTAGCAATAAGATAAGGAAAAAGGTAAGTACCCAGGTATTCTGAATAATAGTGAAAGAACAGTTGTACCATTCATTTCCTCTTTAGTGCAGATGATTCGTGGAAAGTTGGGGACAGCATTATAGGCCATCTTTGTCTTCCAAATTGACTGTTACAAGAAATTTGTTAGACTGTTGGAACAGATGTATGAGGGCACACCAAGCATGACCACATTTAATATGAAACATAAAAGAAAAACTTGGTTAGGATTTTGACCCAGTTTTTTTCTTTTGGAAAAAATGATACTGGTAGCACCTTATTCTTGCAGAGGCTGCCCCGTTCTGGGAGCACTGCAGCTTCATTTTTCCTTGAGACCAGGAAGCTAGTCCTTTTCGGCTACTTGGATCTCCCAGAAACAGCCTTAAGGCTTCACTTTTCTGTTGAGAGAAACCTCTGAAAAAATTTATCTTTTTTTTTTTTTAAGATTTTATTTATTTGACAGACAAAAAAAAAAATAATAAAAGCAATGGTGAGTAAAACTGCTAACACCTGAACACAGATTAAGGCGGTGGCACCAAAGTGATTATTGTGTTTTTCTTTGCCATACATTCATAGTTTCTTTTTTTTTAAAAATCTAGTTTAAAAAATAAATAAATAAAATAAAATCCTGTTTTATTTAAGAATGACCTTAATGTGGGGTGCCTGGGTGGCTCAGTTGGTTAAGTGTCTGCCTTCAGCTCAGTTCATGATCCCAGGGTCCTGGGATTGAACCCTACATTGGGCTCCCTGCTCAGCCTTTCCCACTGCCCCACCTCCCCTTAAAAAAAAGAATGTTCTTTTTTTTTTGTTTAAAAAGATTTTATTTATTTATTTGAGATAGAGAATGTGAACATGAGAGGGGACAGGTCAGAGGGAGAAACCAACTCCATGTCGAGCAGGGAGCCCAATGTAGGACTCGATCCCAGGACTCCAGGATCATGACCTGAGCCGAAGGCAGTTGCTTAACCAACTGAGCCACCCAGGCGCTCAAAAAGAATGTTCTTGATGAAGCAATAAAAATACTAATTTCTTTTTTTAAAGATTTTATTTATTTGAGAGAGAGAGAGATTACAAGAATAGGGGAGGGATAGAGGGAGAAGCAGAGTCCTCGCTGAGCAGGGAGCCTGATGCACACTTGATCCCAGGACCCCAAGATCATGACCTGAGCCAAAGGCAGACGCTTAATGGACTGAACACCAAAAATATTAATTTCATTAGATCTTGACTTTGAGTTCTCATCCTGTATGATAGTCATCTTCAGAAAAAGTGCTTGCTCAACCAAGGTGTGAGCTAAACTAGCTGCTTTTTTCTGTAAAACCTCCTTTTTTTTTTCCTAAGTAAAAGTGAAAGTTTTTGGTTATTTGAACTAATGTATTTGAGATTTGTTTTTTTCAAAAATGAATTAAGTGGGCCTAACACTTCAAGAAAAATAGCTGTATTTGTAGCCAATCTTAAAATAAAAATTTCAAGTAAAATTTAGAATTCTGGAAAACTTGTATCTAATACTGTGAGCTTGACAGCTCCCAGATACTTAAAGGCTTTTCTTGTGAAGTGGGTATTGATATTAAAGAATGGAATTTTCTTTTTCTTCGTATTGTATTCTGAATTGTGAGAACACCTGCATAGCTCATTGAATCAATATTTTCCAGATGACCAATGTGTAATGATACTAAATCAAATAAGGGTCAAAGATCCATTCAAAGTGCAAGATAAATCAATGGATTTTAATGTAATAGAACATGAAAAGTTCATTGATAGGGTTTTGGAATCCACAGTGTAACTAGCCTTCAGGAAACTACCATTTGTTGAATTCAGGTATAGTTTCAAGAATATCAACAGTTATTTGAAATAATGATTAAAATATTCTCTTCCCCAACTATATATCTGTTATGAGGCTAGATTTTCTTCATATGCTTATATACTTTAACCAAAACAGCATATTGCAGAATCAGTCTTAAGAAACTAGCTGTCCTCTATAAGGCCAGAAATTACAGATATTTGCAAAAATATGTCACTTGTCTTATCAAGTTTTTTGGAAAATACTTTTTTTAAACAGTTTTTTTCATACAGATGTAATTGATGTCAACACCTCATAAGCTTATCCTTTTATATAAATTAATATTTTAAACATTTCTCACATTTAACTTCTAATTTGGTAGGTATCAAGAGATAACTCAGTTAAAAGCTCTTGGAAAAATTTCTCAAATAATTTTTAGTAGTATAAAGGGATCCTGAGACCAAAAAGTTGCTGAACTGCTTGCTGACCTACAGAAATCATAATGACATTTCATTTGTATTTCTGACATGCATTTGTCCCCTTTTCCTTTTTCAAAATAAAAGGACATGTCCCAATTTTATATTAAAAAAAAAATTGGTCTCCTTTATGGTTTTCAGGTTATTTTCAAAATAAATCTGTAAAATGATGATAAATACATCTGTAATCGCATTAACTAATTTTAAAACTCCATAGGTCTAGTACAGTCTGTGCATAAATGTATTTCTATATCTTGTTATGCAAGTTACCCCAAAATAACATAAAATTGAGTTCAAAACAGGCCCTCCTGGAAGCAGTGACATCCCAGTAGCAAGAGTACACCTGGTTCCCAGATCTTGGTTTCTAATACAGTTCTCTATGAAAAGAAACCAGGGCTCCTTGGAGAAAAGACTGATTCAAGGACTGGGGCAAGAAATATATAAGATCAGCCTAGAGTATCTTGTAGTACCAAAAAGTAAGAAAGTGCTTAAAAAACTCACAATGATGGGATTATGTCAAAGGGACATAGGAGCCAACTGAAAGAAGTCCCAGTGGTCAAAAGTGGAAAATTTTGAGCAAGAAAATAAGTGTAAGGTAGTATTGGATCATAACCCAAAGTATAAAATAAATACCCATGGCTCCATATGGTATAAATAAGTTGTTGAATAAATAAATAAATGATGAAGAGACAAAACTCTTGTGCAAAAGAACTCCAAAAAATTTATGTTGATAGTCCATCTTCAGCAAGGTAGACCAGAACCCCACTCTTTGAGTGTGGGCTGTGCATGTGACTTCCTTTTAAAGAGTACACTAATTAAAGGAGATTGGGAGGAGTAACTTTACAGTGGAGAAATCTGGTAAACACTACCTTAGCCAGGTCAGTAGTGATAAGTCATACTGGTAGTTTGTTCTAAAAGATATGCTGTGATGAAAATGGCACTTTACCTCTTTGATCTTCCTCCCCCAAACCCATGACTCCAGTCTAATCATGAGAAAAACACTAGAGAAATTGCCGTAGAGGAACATTCTACAAAATACTTGACCAGTATTCCCTGAAACTGTCAAGGTCATCAAAAACAAGGAAAATCTGAGAAACCGTAGCCAAAAGGAGCCTACGGGGGTATAACTAAATGTAATATGGTATCCTGAATAAGATCCTGCAACAAAAAAAGCATCTTATGTGAAAATTAAGGGAATTTGAATAAAATATGGATTTTAGTTAATAATTATATATCTATATTAGTTTATTATATGTAGCAAATGTACCACACTAATGTAACATGTTATTAACATGTAACACCAGCTGTGGAGTCAGTCTGGGGATTCTGTACTATCATCTCATTTTTTCTCTAAATCTGAAACTATTACAAAACTAAAGTTTATTTTTAAAAAAACACCAAGTCCCTTAAGTATGTTTTTGACCCAGAAATCATGTGCTTAACAACTTACACCAGATTTTTGCTCATATTCCACTCTTAAAAACATATTACTCCTGGAGCAACCCAAGTTTTTAAAAGTCTAGTAAAAGAACAGTTTGCTTGAGGGTGTTGCATAATTGATTCTTATAAACAGACCCAACATTTATTATGTTGTATTTAATGCCAGCTTTTGGCCTACTCACAAGTGGTAGAAAGTTGTATTTATTGATCTTAAGTCCTTTTTAGTATCATTTTAAATTTTTTATCTTTAAATCAAAATTTTTATTAAAAAATATTGACCGTACCTTTGAATGTATAATTTGTTACTTAAAAGCCCTCTCTTACTCTTTAATATAGTCTTATGACATTTTTTGGTAAAGATTTATTTGTTTGAGAGAGAATGTGCCCACAGGCATGCAGGAGTTGGGGGTTGGGGGGCAGAGGTGGAGGGAAAGGGAGAGAATCTCAG
>ML105506.1:0-17855 GCA_003697995.1 Taxidea taxus jeffersonii | reverse complement strand
ATCAGCAGGTCTTTATTCTCCCCACCTCCAGGAGACTCCACTTCTCCCCAGGAAACAAAACAAAGGGATAGTTTTTGTCAACGTACAGGTTAATTGGATTGTGTAAACTCCAGCTGGTAGTTATCAAAAGTTACTGGAGGGGCGCCTGGGTGGCTCAGTGGGTTAAAGCCGCTGCCTTCGGGTTGGGTCATGATCCCAGGGTTGTGTGATCGAGCCCCATATCGGGCTCTCTGCTCTGCGGACAGCCTGCTTCCTCCTCTCTCTCTCTGCCTCTCTGTCTGTCAGAGCTCTGTGATCTCTGTCTGTCAAATAAATAAATAAAATCTTAAAAAAAAAAAGTTACTGGATTTTCTGCCTGCATTTCTATAGATGCTTCCTTTGCGTTAAACAAAGGGCACCATTAGGAAGCAGAAAACATTTATTATACTTGTTTTTGCCTTGAGATGTTGTCTCCTCTTGATTTTGGAAAAGACCTTCTGAGCACAGAGTTTAGCTCGGAGGATGGTTCACAGGTCCCAGATGATGGGATTTGCATGGAAAGAGTTTTGACTTTCATTTTCTGGAACAGCGTTATTGAGATATCATTCACATACTACATAATTAACCCTTTAAAGTGCACCATTCAGAGTGGCTGGCTGGCTCAGCTGAAAGAGTGTTTGACTCTTGATTTTGGGGTTGTCAGTTCGAGTCCTACTTTGGATGCAGAGATTACAAAAAAAATTATAAACTTAAGAAAATACAAAATGTACAAATCAGTAGTTTTTAATATATTCACAGAGTCGTATAACCATCATTACAATCAATTTTTAAACATTTTCATCACCCCTCAAAGAAATTTTTTATTCTTTTAGCAGCTACCCTTCATTTCTTCCCTCCCCTACCCTGACTAGGCAGTCACTAATCTACTTTCTGTCTCTACGCATTTGCCTATTTTGGGCCTTCTTGTATAAATTGGAATCATACAATAATAATATGTGGTCTTTGGTGACTACATTTTCATCATGAGTCACATTAGCTCCTGCTCACAGAGCAACCATTAATGTGAGGAAATATTTACTGTCCGTTCTTAGTGGCTTAAATCATTTGGTTCACGTGACGCCGGGCAATCTTAGTCATCTTTATCCTGGCTTTGCCAAAGTTGGTTAATTCCAGGATTGCTATCTCAGTTCTTTCTCTAGCCTGTTAGCCGGGAAGCGTCTTCTTCCAACTGGTTGAGGACAGATAGAGAAAAAGTACTGTGTATAAAACCAACTCGAGGGAGATCGCATGTGTTGGGTTAGATGTCCGCCGTTTCCCTTCCTGTCTGCTTTCGTACTGGTCCTCTGGCTTCGGTGTCCGTGACCATGTCAGGGGAGGTCACGGTGCTTGCTGAGGATGCTCCCCTGTCTTCTAACCTGAGTGAATCGATGTGCTCCAAACAAGGACTCGGGTTCACACGGATCACGTAAGGGGCACAGAAAGTACAGAGAATCAGGGTCCTGACGGGATCCATGGGAATAAGTAGTTTGGTTGTTATTATTTTTTTTTCAAAGATTATTTATTTATTTATTTATTTATTTGTCAGATAGAGAGAGAGCAAGAGCAAGCACAGGCAGAGAGGCAGGCAGAGGCAGAGGGAGAAGCAGGCTCCCCGCAAAGCAAGGAGCCCGATGTGGGACTCGATCCCAGGACGTTGGGATCATGACCTGAGCCGAAGGCAGCTGCTTAACCAACTGAGCCACCCAGGCGTCCCAGTTTGGTTGTTATTTCATGTGGCATCTGTGAAATACCGTCTCACATACAGAAGGGAAAGAGTCTTTCCCTAACTCCCCTGATGAAAATGTTCTCCTGGAGAACTGCTGCATTGGTCATAGCAGCCTTCATGATTTTGTCCTTGACTGGACACGGTCAAGGTATATCACTCAGGTTCTAAGCAGCCAAATGCATGTTGGGACAGTTCTTTTCCTGCCGTGTCTTTCCCCAGGCAGGCCACGTGTGCTTCCTAACACCTCCCTGCCACCGCAGGGCTGTGCACTCCTGCTTTCCTCAGCAAACTCTTCCTCATCTTTAGAATGAGCTCTTCTCTGGAGTCTCCCCTGAGTTCTTCCACTTTGTGTTTTCTCAGCATACTTGTGGTAGATTGAAAGACAGAGCCAGAGCTTTGCAGCTCCTCCCATGGAAAAGGAGAGTCTGTTTCCTCCTTCACCCTCTTGGAAAGCAGCTGGGCACCACCGTGTAAAGAAGTTCTCTACCCAGCCTTCCCAGGGTGGGAGTCTAGTGCAGGAAAACCTGGGGGCCCTGACCGATGCTGTGTGGGCAGTGCCTTCGGATTGAGCTGTCCAGTAACTGCAGCCACATGGGGAGCCCAGCCAAGATGCAGGGTCATGAGCATATAAATGATTGTGATTTTAAGCCACAAAATATTAGAGTGCCTTGTTACACAGCATAACCGAGAACAATGGGTAGTTTTTCTTGGTGTTTATAAAGATCGCATATCAGAAAGAGGTAAAAGAAAACAATGTTTGGGAAGGAGCATTGTTCTCAATGCAACATCCTTTCTTTTCTCTGTCTTCTTTATATATTTAACTCCCATTCACTAGGTCTCAAATTAGGTAACCATTCTGTGAAGATCCTTTTCTGACTACTCAGTCAGGGTCGGGTGTCCCTTGGATGGGGCTCCTTTCACTCTGTATTTATTATAGTACATTTCATGCTTTATAGTTATGTTTCCCTGTTTTTTTTTTTTTTTATTGGCCCTGTTTTTGCTGCAAAAGCCCTGTGAGGGCAGAAAGAGAGCCTACCTCCAACACCATTATGCACCTAGAATTTGGCATAGCATATCACGTATATGGAAGAAGTTTCTGCTTATGCGTCTCATTGATGTATCAAATATTTACTGGTGCCCTGACCAGGCCACCTACTCCATATGTGGGACAGCACTTGGTGTGACAATGTTCTTGCTTTTAATGAGACAGACTCTATGTACCTTCAGTTCATAGGTGTGCATCTGATCACCAAAGTGGAAAGAGAAATACTGTGCATATTTGAGGACAGATGCTGTGTCCCCCTTACTAAATCATCTCTTCTGCTCCTGGCAGGAGAAATCGCTCAGGACCCTGGAGGTATCTGGCCTGGAGCCTCTGGCCATCCTGATGTCTCTTCTCTGGTTAATAAAACTCATCGTATGCCCTAATAAGAACTCCACATCAGTATTCATTCTTCAGCTAAACACAACCTGTCATAGATTTAACAAGACCTTAGTCCCATCAGGAGAGGTCTAAGTCAGAGTGTGATGACCATTTCCATTGTTTAGAACTTCAGTATTTTATTTTATTTTTTAAAAATGTTTTATTTATTTATTTGACAGACAGAGATCACAAGCAGGCAGAGAGGCAGGCAGAGGGGGGGAAGCAGGCTCCCTGCCGAGCAGAGAGCCCGATGCGGGGCTTGATCCCAGGACCCCGATATCATGACCCGAGCCGAAGGCAGAGGCTTTAACCCACTGAGCCACCCAGGCGTCCAAACTTCAGTATTTTATTAATGCAACCTAAGCCTATATTGATTTGTTGACTATCATGGTCCTGTGGCCAGCAGTAGTATATATAAAAAAAGACTCTGGGGCCAGGTTTATGTACCATTTAAAGTTAAACTCAGGATGCAGTTTATTTTATTCTATATATGAACATTTTTTAGAACAAGTGTGGTAATTTTCATATAACTTAAAGTTTAAGGCTGCCTGGGTGGCTCAGGCGTCTGCTTTCGGCTCAGGTCGTGGTCCCAGGGTCCTGGGATTGAGTCCTACATTGGGCTCCCTGCTCATCGGGGAGCCTGCTTCTCCCTCTGCCTGCTGCAACCCCTGGTTTTGCGTGCTCTCTCTCTCTGTGACAAACAGACAAATAAATAAAATCAATATTTAAAAAAATAAGTCACTGGAGATAGAGCATGTTAAGTAACAGTTTCGGTGTCAGGACTCATCAGCCCCCAAGGTCAACCAGGGGCATCTACTTTGCACATCCAGGGACTTCGGGAAACCCACAAACAAACGATTCATTCATACTTAGTGAGCACTTCCTCATGCCAAGCACTGTGAGGAAGATTTATTCCCTTTTGTTACTTCAGGAAATTGATCCTCAGTGAAGTTTATCTATTTCTCCATTGCCCTGAACTACCGAGTGACAAAAGAAATTCAAACCGAATTTGTCTCATCCCAAACCCCACAGCTTAGCAAAGGGGAGGAGGGAATGAGAATATCCAGTATTCTGAAAAGAACTGAGTGTCACTCACAACTTTTTTCCCTTTTATAAATAAGATCCAGTCGAATTAATCAAATTTTGTCAAATACTGGGTAGATATTTTCTTTCTTTCTTTCTTTCTTTTTTTAAAGATTTTATTTATTTATTTGTCAGAGAGAGAGGGAGAGAGAGCCAACGAGCACAGGCAGAGTGGCAGGCAGAGGCAGAGGGAGAAGCAGGCTCCCTGCTGAGCAAGGAGCCTGATGTGGGACTCGATCCCAGGACGCTGGGATCATGACCTGAGCCGAAGGCAGCTGCTTAACCAACTGAGCCACCCAGGCATCCATATTTTCTTAACAAAGAGAAGCCATGGCTAAATGGAATGGAATGTGCAATTCCAGTCAGCATGAATTCTCACAGGTGTTGCATAAAATGCAGTTTTCTGTAATCACAATAGCACCTGCAAGGCTTCATCAGCATGTAAGCTTTTAAAAAATTTTTATTTTTTAGTTGAGCTTTTTGCCCAATGTGGGGCTTGAACTTACAACCCTGAGATCAAGAGTCACATGCTCTACCAACTGAGCCACCCAGGTGCCCCATAAACTTTCTTTTTTCTTAAAAAATATTTTTGTAAGGATTTTGTTTACTTATTTATTTGCCAGAAAGACAAATGTAGGAACCCAATGCGGGAGTTGATTCCAGGACCCTGGGATCATGACCTGAGCCGAAGGCAGATGCTTAACTGACTGAACCACCCAGGCATCCTTCTCCAGTGGCTTCTATATTTAAAATAGGAAGTAAGGAAGAGATGCAAGCTCCCTCTGAACCTTGAGATTTGGTGGTTAAAAGGCCTTTCTCAGCTTGGACATTTTTTGTGGCAGGTATGTGTTTAAAATAGCAGCACCTGTATGGTAGGTAAGAGTGCAGGAGTGCAGGGGTTGGTGTGCCCCTGTGGAGGTATGGAGAGGACTGCCCCCTATCAGGAGATGTCTTCTGAATCACCCTCCTGACTTTTTAACAGGAGGGCAAGGGATCAGGACCCTCTAATGTTCTGTAAGCAAATTCCCCAGTATTGCAGAGATGGGCTCGGCAGGTTGTAGCATCTGTGAGAGGATGCTGCCATCTGGTGGTAAAACTGTCAGAATGCACCCTGCAGGACCAACCTCTGGGGCATCGCTGCTGGAACAGAGGACCCCCTCCTGCTCCTCTGAGTCTAGCCTCACAGATGACCTTCTTTCCCCTTTTCCCTTGCTCCCTAGCCCAGAGGAAGATTTTCTAGTCTAGCAGGAAGCTTCTCTTCTGTTCTCCTTCTAACCAGTAGCCTGTATTAGGGTTCTTAAGAGAAACAGATGCAGTAGGATCTGTCTGTCTGTCTATAGAGTTTTATTATGAGGGATTGGCTTACATTATTACGGAGGCTGACAAGTCCCATCATCCGACATCTGCAAGCTGGAGGGCCAGGAAAGCAGGTGAAGGAGTTCCAGTCCAAGCCCAAAGTCCTGAAGATCAGGGGAGTCAATGGTGTAAGTCCCAATCCTAGTCTGAGGGGAGCTAGTTTGAGAACTGGGGGAGATGATCATGTAAATCCTGATCTAAGACCGGAGACCCAAGAACCAGGATTGCCAGAGTCTGAGGGCAGGAAAAGTTGAATGCTTCGGTTTAAGCGAAAAGAAAACTTGCCCTTCTTTCACCTTTTTCTTCTGTTCAGTACCTCAGTGGATTGGGTGATGCCCACCCACATAGGGGATTAGAATCTGCTTTACAGTCTACCAACTCAAATGCCATTCTCCTCCAAAAGCCCTCACAGATACACCCAGAAATGTTTTACCAGCTCTGTGGCCATCCCTAAGTCCAGTTAAATCAACATAAAATGACCCATCACATATTCCTAATGCACTCATACTTCTGATTCCTCTTCTTCCTGTGGCTTAAAATTATCAGGAGGATTTGCACTCTGTCTCTGACTTCTGCTTCGGGTTGTTTTTCTCCTGAGGCAATGGTGATATGACCAGTTACTTGCTTGTGTCCTAGGAAGTGAAATTGGGAAAGCGGACCGTAGATTTAAAATATCTCAAAAATATTATTGTTGTGTTTCACCGTCTGGTAAATCTTTGTGACAATGATAGTGGCCTGAATGTACGTCTACGTTAACTTCTGGTCAAAATTCCTAAATAACCAGTATTCCTTTTCCAGAGCCGGGCAGCTGATGGGTCAGAAAAGCAGGTGAGCACTGGAAGGTGTGTGTATGTGTGTGTGTGTGTGTGTGTGTGTGTGTGTGTCCCCGTCCGTCCAGTGTGGAGGACAGTTAGATTCTATCATGGTTAGATGGTTCAGGCACATTATTTTGCTCCTTTTGGGTTTACAAGAGACTGGGAACTAGAGAACACTGGAATTGAGGATACTGGGGTCTTTTTGCCTTGGCTCAGCACGAGAGCCTGTGGAAGACATTCTCAAAACCTATCCTCCATCTGCCTTCCAAAAAGACTGTAAGGTGACAAGGCTTATTTACATGTGGTGTTTAGTTCCAACCTGCCTGCTGGAATCACCCCTCACTCCCCTAGGAAGAAGTTCAGTTATTTTAGAAAGGCTGGACATGACCCAGGAGCTTTAAAGACAACTTTAGAATTCCCCTCCCCCTTCTTGGTCTTCTGGGAATTGTCAAGAATCGAATCTTCTCCATCATATTTTACCAAGGATTCATTTGCTCTCTCTTCCTTCTTTTTGCTGACAACCCAAATGTGGTTTTAAACCCCTGGGTAGAAATGCAGTGATTTTTAAATGTGATTTTGTATCCTGCAACTTAACTGGATTTGTTTATTAGTTCTAATTGGTGTGTGTGTGTGTGTACTGTCCTTAAGGTTCCCTGCATAGCTGACCCTTGAGCAATGTAGGCTTCAACTGTGTGGGTCCATTTATTTATTTGTGGTTTTCTTTAACAAATACCTAAATGTATTTTCTCTTCCTCATGGTTTTTTTTTTAAGATTTTATTTATTTATTTGACAGACAGAGATCACAAGTAGGCAGAGAAGCAGGCAGAGATAGAGGAGGAAGCAGGGTCCCTGCAGAGCAGAGCAGAGAGCCTGATGTGGGGCTCGATCCCAGGACCCTGAGACCATGCCCTGAGCCGAAGGTAGAGGCTCAACCCACTGAGCACCCAAACACCCCCTCATGGTTTTCTGAATAATATTTTCTTTCCTCTAGCTTCCTTTATTGTAAGAATACATTATACTATACATATACCATATAAAACATGTATTAATCAGCTGTTTATATTATCAGTAATGCTTCTGGTTAACAGTAGGCTCTTAGTAATTAAGTTTTGGGGGACTCAAGAATTATACTTGGATTTTTGGCTCTGTGAGGGCTTGATGCCCCTAACTCCCGTGTTGTTCAAGGGTCAACTATATATAATATTACATCATCTGGAAATAGAGACAATTTTTCTTCTTCCTTTCGGATTCGGATTCCTTTTATTTATTTTTTTTCTTGCCCAATTCCTCTGCCTGGGACATCCAGTACTATTTTTTTTTTCTAGTACCATTTTGAATACAAGTGGTGGGCATGGGCCCCCTTGTGTTGTTCCTGATCATAGAGGAAAGCTTTTATCATTTCACTATTTAGTGTGTTGTTAGCTGTGGACTTGTCATACATAGCCTTTATTATACTGAGGTATGTTCCCTTTGTACTTTGTTGAGCTTTTATCATGAATGTATGTTGAATTTTTCTAATGCTTTTTCTGCACTATTGGTCATATGATTTTTTTTATCATATGATTTTTATCCTTCATTATGTTAATGTGGGGTATCATACTTCCTTATTTGCATATATTGAACCATCCTTGTATCCAGGGATGAATCCCGTTTGGTCATGGTATATGATCCTTTTACTGTGCTATCGGAGATTTCTGCATCTATGTTTATCAGGGATATTGGCCTGTAATTTTTTTTCTTGTAGTATCCTTGTCTAGTTTTGATAACAGTGTAATGCTGGCTTTGTAAAGTGAGTTTGGAAGAGTTAGAAGAGTTTGAGATGACATGGCATTAATTCTTTAAATGTTTGATAGAATTTACTGGTGAAGCCATCAGGTCCTGGGCTTTTCTTTGTTGAGAGATTTTTTGATTACTGATTCATTATCTTTTGTCATCAGTGCATTCAGATTTTCTATTTCTTCGTAATTCAGTCTTGGTAGATTGTATATTTAATTTTTTTCTAGGTTGTCCAACTTGTTGGTGTATACATGTTCATAGTATTTCAATCTTTTTTCCCCCTCAGTCTAGCTAATGGTTTTTTAGTTTTCTTTCTTTTCAAAAAACCAGATCGTAGTTTCATTAATCTTTTCTATTATTTTTCTAGTCTCTATTTCATTTCTTTCTTTCTTTTTTTTTCCTTAAGATTTTATTTATTTATTTGACAGATCACAAGTAGGCAGAGAGGCAGGCAGAGAGAGAGGAAGGGAAGCAGGCTCCCCACGGAGCAGAGAGCTGGATGTGGGGCTATATCCCAGGACCCCGGGATCACGACCTAAGCCAAAGGCAGAGGCTTTAACCCACTGAGCCAACCAAGCACCACTCATTTATTTCTGCTTTGATCTTTATTATTTCCTTTCCTCCCAACTTTAGGTTTAGTTCCTTGAGGTATAAGGTTAGGTTGTTTATTTGAAATCTTTCTTTTTTATTAATGTAGGCATTGATTGTTATAAACTTCTTTCTAGAGCTGCTTTTCTTTTTTTTTTTTTAAGATTTTGTTTATTTATTTATTTGACACAGAGAGATCACAAGTAGGCAGAGAGAGAGGGGGAAGCAGGCTCCCTGCTAAGCAGAGAGCCCCATGTGGGGCTCGATCCCAGGACCCTGGGATCATGACCTGAGCTGAAGGCAGAGGCTTAACCCACTGAGCCACCCAGGCACGCCTAGAGCTGCTTTTCTTTACTTTTTTTTTTTTTAAAAGATTTTATTTATTTATTTGACAGACAGAGATCACAAGTAGGCAGAGAGGCAGGCAGAGAGAGAGGAGGAAGCAGGCTCCCCGAAGAGCAGAGAGCCCGACGTGGGGCTGGATCCCAGGACCCTGAGATCATGACCTGAGCCGAAGGCAGCGGCTTAATCCACTGAGCCACCCAGGCGCCTAGAGCTGCTTTTCTTTTTTAAAAAATTTTTAAAAAGATTTTATTTAATTATTTGACAGATAGAGATCACAAGTAGGCAGAGAGGCAGGCAGAGAGAGAGAGGAGGAAGCAGGCTCCCCGCTGAGCAGAGAGCCGGATGCGGGGCTCGATCCCAGGACCCTGAGATCATGATCTGAGCCGAAGGCAGAGGCTTTAACCCACTGAGCCACTCAGGCGCCCCTAGAGCTGCTTTTCAATATCTCATAACTTTTGGTATGTCGTGTTTCCATTTTTATTTGTTTCAAGATTTTTTTTTATTTCCCTTTCAATTTCTTCTTTGACCCATTGGTTGTTCAGGAGTGTGTTAATTTCCATATATTTATGAATTTTCCACTTTTCCTTCTGTTACTGCTTTCTAGTTTCATACCACTGTGGTCAGAAAAGATACCTGATATGATTTCCATCTTCTTAAATGTGTTAAGACTTGTTTTGTAACCTAACATATGTCTAAACCAGAGAATGTTTCATCTGTGCTTGAAAAGAATGTGTATGTATTCTGTTGCTGTTGGATGGGAAGTGCTGTAGGTTTGTTTAGGTCCATTTTATCCTTTTTTTTCCTACCGCCCCCAGGTCCATTTTATCTCTAGTGTTATTTTTGTATATAGTATGTGGTATGGATCCAAGTTATTTGTCTTTTCTTTCCTTTTTTGTTTTGCATATAGATATCCAGTGTTATAGTACTATTTGTTGATAATATTACATTGTCTAGGTGCCTTTGTAAAATGTCAGCTATTGCTATAGGCCAAATTTTCCCTCTTGGACTCTATTGTATTTGTGTATCTTAAGACAATGCCATGCTGTTTTGATTACTCTAGTTCTTTTTTTCTTTTAAAATTTTATTTATTTATTTGACAGAGACCACAAGTAGGCAGAGAGGCAGGCAGAGAGAGAGGAAGGGAAGCAGGCTCTCTGCTAATAAGCATCTCAGGACCCTGGGATCATGGCCCAAGCCAAAGGCAGAAGCTTTAACCCACTGAGCCACCCAGGCACCCCTGATTACTCTAGTTCTAAAAAAATTCTTGAAATCAGGCAGACTAGTCCTCCAACTTTATTCTTCTTTTTTAAAGTTGTTTTGGTCATTCTAGTTTCTTTACATTTTTTTTTTTAAGATTTTATTTGTTTGTCAGACAGAGATCACAAGTAGGCAGAGAGGCAGGCAGAGAGAGAGAAGGGGAAGCGGACTCCCCGCTGAGCAGGGAGCCCGATGCCGGGCTCCATCCCAGAACCCTGAGATCATGACCTGAGCCAAAGGCAGAGGCTTTAACCAACTGAACCACCTAGGCGCCCCTACATTTTTTAAAAGAGATAGAGAAGGGGAGAGAGAGCATGAGCAGGGGGGAGGGGCAGAAGCAGGCCGCTTCTGATGCAGGGCTAGATCCTAGGACCCTGGGATCATGACCTGAGCCAAAGGCAGCTGCTTAACCAACTGAGCCACCCAGGCGCCTCTGGTTCTTTTTATTTCTTTTTTTTTTTTTTTAAAGATTTTATTTATTTATTTGTCACAGAGAGAGGGAGAGAGAGCGAACGAGCACAGGCAGACAGAGTGGCAGGCAGAGCAGAGAGAGAAGCAGGCTCCCTGCCGAGCAAGGAGCCCGATGTGGGACTCGATCCCAGGACGCTGGGATCATGACCTGAGCCGAAGGCAGCTGCTTAACCAACTGAGCCACCCAGGCGTCCCTGGTTCTTTTTATTTCTATATGATTTCTAGAATCACCTTATCAACTTCTAGGAAAAAACCTGCCAGGATTTTGAATGAGGTTGCTTTGAAAACATCAATGAGTTTGGGAGAGAATTTACAACTCAGTAACCTTGAGTTTTCTTTTCTTTTCTATTTTTTTTTAAAGATTTTATTTATTTATTTGATAGAGATCACACAAGTAGGCAGAGAGGCAGGCAGAGAGGGGAGGGGAGAAGCAGGCTCCCCGCCTAGCAGAGAGCCTGATGCAGGACTCGATCCCAGGACGCTGGGATCATGACCCAAGCCGAAGGCAGCGGCTTAATCCACTGAGCCACCCAGGCGTCCCAACCTTGAGTTTTCTGACCAGTGATCAAGGAATAGCTATTTATTTAATTTTCCTTTAATTTATTTCAGCTGTATTTCATTATTTTCAGTGTATGGCTCTTTTACCATCTTTTTCTGGTTTATCCTTAAATATTTGATGTTTTTAAGTACCATCTTAAGTAATATTTTAAAAATTTCAATTTCAGTGGTTGTTAGTGTGTAGAAACCAACTGATTTTTGTATGTCACTCTTGCATCCTACAAACTTGCTATACTCACCTATTCTAATAATTTTTCAGTTGATTTCATCCATTTTTTCACATAGGTTATTATGTCATCTGTGCACAAAGACCATTTTCTTCTTCCTCTGCAATCTGGAAACTTTCTTTTTATTGCTTGATTGCTCTGTCTAGAAGTTCCAGTACAATGTTGAATAGAAATGATAAGAATGGACATACTTTGATCCCTGGGGGAAAATTCAAGTGTTTCTTAAGTGAAATGTTTAATCAGAAATGGACATTGGGTTTTGGCAAATGCTTTTTCTGCATCTGTTAAGATTATCATGTATTTTTTTTTCCAACTTGGTCCTGATATGTTATCCTTTTAACATAATGTTGGTTCGATTTGCTGAAATTTGTTTAGAATTTTTGCATCTAAGTTAAAGAGGAATATTTGTCTGTTTCTTATCTTGTAATGTCATTTTCTGACTTTGGTGTCAGGAATGGCCCTTGTAATAAGTTGGGAAGTCTTCTCTTCAATTTTTAAAGAAATTTGCATGGAATGGGCATGATTTCTTCCTTAAATATTTGGTAGAAAGCACCAGGGAAGCTGTCTGGCCCTGATGTTTTCTTTGTGGAGTGTTTTATTTTATTTTATTTTTTAAAAAAGATTTTATTTATTTATTTGATAGACAGAGATCACACAAGCAGGCAGAGAGGCAGGCAGAGAGGGGAGGGGAGAAGCAGGCTCCCTGACGAGCAGAGAGCCCGATGTGGGACTCGATCCCAGGACGCTGGGATCACGACCCGAGCCGAAGGCAGCGGCTTAACCCACTGAGCCACCCAGGCGTCCCTGGAGTGTTTTAAATTATAATTTAAATTCTTTTCATGGATGGCAATCTTCAGGTTACCTAAATTTTCTTTAATGAGTTTTGTTAATTTGTGTCTCATAAGAAATTTATCTATTTCAGCTAAATTTTTGAATATATTGTCTTAAACTTGTTCATTATATTTGCTTTCTTTTTTAAAAAATTTAAGTAGGCTCCATGCCCATGGAGCATAATGTGGGGCTTGATCTCATGACCCTGAGATCAAGACCTGAGCTGAGATCAAGAATAGAATGCTTAACCGGCTGAGCTATGCAGGCACTCCAGTATTTGCTTTTTAAAATTTTTTATTTTATTATTTTATGTTAGTCACTATACAGTACATCATTTGCTTTTGATGTAGTTTCCATGAATCATTGTTTGCATTTTATCCTTTAATATTTGATTCCTAATATTGGTAATTTGTGTCTTTTCTCTTTTTCTTTTAATCATTCTGGCCAGAGTTTTATTTTATTGATATTCTCTTAACAGGTTTTAGTTTCTCTTTATTGGCTTTTTGTTTTCTGTTTCATTTATTCCAGTTGGATGTCTATTATTTCCTTTTTTCTGCTTATTTGGTTTTACTTCCTATTCTGGTTATTAAGGTGGAAGCTGCATTTATTGATTTGAGACTTTTCTTCTTTTCTAATGTAGGTATTTAGTCTTTGGGGAGGTAGATGGAGAGTTAGAAATTTTTTTTTCAAAGATTTTATTTATTTACTTGGGAGAACAAGCAGAGGGGAGAGGCAGAGAGAGAGAGAGAGGGAGACGCAGGTTCCCCACCAAGCAGGGGGTCTGACACTGGGCTTGATCCCAGGGATCCAGGATCATGACCCCAACCAAAAGCAGACACTGAACCAGCTGAGCTACCCAGGCACTCCTAAAGAGAGAGAATCTTAAGCAGGCTCCATGCCCAGCTTGATCTCACAACCCTGAGATCATGGCCTGAGCTGAAATCAAGAGTTGGATACTTAACCAACTGAGCCACCCAGGCACTTAGATCTTATTATTTTTAAAAAAATATTTTATTTATTATTTATTTGACAGAGAGAGAGAGAGAGAGAGAGAGATCACAACTAGGGAGAGGGGCAGGCAGAGAGAGAGGGGGAAGCAGGCTCCCTGCCAAGTAGAGAGCCTGATGTGGGGCTCGATCCCAGGACCTTGAGACCATGACCTGAGCTGAAGGCAGAGGCTTAACCCACTGAGCCACCCAGGCGCCCCGGCATTTAGGTCTTATAAATGGCTCTCTTAGTACTGTTTTGGTGGCATTCCACAAATTCTGATATGTTATGTTTTCATTTTCATCCTGTTCATATACTTTCCAATTTCCTTTTTGATTTTATTTTCGACCCAAGGGTTATTTAGACATACATTATTTAGTTTCTAAATGTTTTGGGATTTTCCAGAGAACTTTGTGTTATTGATTTCTTTTTTTTTTTAACACTTTAATTACTTATTTCACAGAGAGGAATCACAAGTAGAGGGAGGGGAAAGCAGGCTCCCTGCTGAGCAGAGAGCCTGATGCGGGGCTCGATACCAGGACCCTGAGATTGTGACCTGAGCTGAAGGCAGAGACTTAACCCACTGAGCCACCCAGGTGCCCTGTGTTCTTGATTTCTAATTTAATTTTTTATATGGTTAGAGAACATACTTTATATGAGTTGAGTCCTTTTGAAATAATTGAGACATGATTTATAGCCCAAGATAAGGTTTTTTTTTTTTTTTTTTATTTTTGTAATTTTTCCTTATACATTTGAGAAGAATGTATATTCTGATGTTGTTTGATCCAGTGTTTTATAAGTTGGCTGATAATTGGTCAAGTCTGATATATCTTTGCTGATTTCCTATCTACCCATTCTATCAATTATTGGGACAGACACTGAAATCTCTAACTATAATTGTGGCTTCATCTGTTTTCATGGGCTACACTTTGAGTATAAGAATTTGGGTATCACTTGCTTCTGGGTCTCACCTGCTTGCGATGCTGTTTCTGACCCTCCCGGCTCACTCTCAGAACGAGGTGCTTACAGAACACATTTTACGTTTTCTATAGGAACACTCACTACAGCATTTAATTGCCTATTGATTTTTCTGTCAGTCCTACTGGATCTTTATGTCCTGACAACAGTAACTGGGTTTTGTTACATTCCCATATGAAAGACTCAAGAAGGATTTGATGATATGAAAAAGATATTTGAGGCTTAGTAAATGAACATGTGGCATAATTAAGAACAGGAACAGAATTCGGTGGACTCGGGGAATGGCAGGGAGGAGTGGCAATGAGAATCTGAGTACCTTGGGAATTAACAAAAATTATTGGGGAAGACATACCTTTTTACAGAACGAAAAATGAAGCATGAAAGCTGATGAGAACATTTGACATGGGGTTTCATTAGCATTGACTCAAATTAGGAAGGCCATGTCCTTGGTCTGTTTTTTTTTTTTTTCCTTCCTACCCCATTTCCCAAGGATCCATGTAAAATGTTGACTAAGAGATGGGATGTGGGCATCATTTGATGGCTCATATGCACACCTAGGGATTAGAGAGATTATAACGGCTTACATAGGATGTTGTGGCCTGGCCATATAAATGAGAATTTTCACTTTGTCCACAGTGCCCAGAAGTAGGAGAATTCATGAGAATATGATACTGTGATTAGTGAGGAGAGCTTGGGATCTGAACCACTGTTAGATAGTTAGAGTTATAGGACATATGCAAGATTTTGTATAAGAAAAGAGGTGTAAAAACAAAGTGAGAGGGTAATGGTTCAGGTCAAAGCTTGAGAAAGAGAAAAAGGTGCCAGGGATGACTTATTTATTTATTTATTAAAAAAATTTTTTTAAGATTTTATTTATTTATTCGTCAGATAGAGAGCACAGGAGTGAGCACAGGCAGATAGAGTGGCAGGCAGAGGCAGAGGGAGAAGCAGGCTCACTGCTGAGCAAGGAGCCCAATGTGGGACTCGATCCCAGGACACTGGGATCATGACCCGAGCCGAAGGCAGCTGCTTAACCAACTGAGCCACCCAGGCGTCCCGACTTTTTTATTTTTTTAAAGTAAGCTCTTTGCTCATGTGGGGCTTGAACTCATGACCCTGAGATCAAGAGTCATATGCTTGGGGTGCCTGGGTGCCTCAGTGGGTTAAAGCCCTTGCTTTTGGCTCAGGTTGTGATCTAGGGTCCTGGGATTGAGCCCGGCATCTGGCTCTCTGCTCGGCGGGGAGCCTGCCTCCCCCTCTCTCTGTGCCTGCCTCTCTGCCTACTTGTGATCTCTGTCTGCCAAATACATAAATAAGTCTTAAAAAAAAAAGAGTCATATGCTCTACTGACTGTGTCAGTCAGGTGACAACCCTCCTTCCCCCCCTTTTAAAAGAGGTAACTTCATTTTAGGCCTTCTGGTGTGGGGATGGGCCGCCAGACTTAAAGGGACAGAGCCAGGCCCTGTTAGACTAGGTACAACCCAACCTTCAGAGGTACGTTTGGTATCCTTCTAGAGTAGTCACAGAAGGAGGCTCTTTCAATGCTTAAAGACCCAACTTGCCTGAGTGAAGACAGATGGTGAGCAGCAATCACTGAATGAAAGGGCAGAAAAATGTAAACTTCATGGAACATTTTATCTCCCATCTGTTTCCCTCTGTAATTTCAACTTGGTGCAGTAAATCCAAGTTTCCCACTTCCCTTCCACTGGTTACCTGGGCTGCCTCTGTCTTAGAAGTTGGCAGGCAGCCAGGCTGTTTTGGAAGAGACCTGTTTAACCAAAATGTTGAGCATGAGTTTCCAAAGATGAGTCCCCCTCATTTAGATGTCAGACTGTATTAATGTTTTCATACCCTGGGCTTTGATTCTGTGTGTACAGTATCCTCATGAAGAGATCGGAAAGAATTCATTCAATGGCTTTCTGTTCAGACGCTCTGCCTAAGCCGCTTACGTACACACTCTATGGGTGTATTAATAAAACACATTTATTGAGATTTCTGTCTAGGAACTGCTAATACAGATATAAACTTGATATGGTCCTTGCCCTTAAGGAGGTCACTGTCTAGTAGAAGAGAAAATGGGTGGGTATTGTTTTAATTATCTATATAGTAATTTATGATTTCCCACAGACCCATAGGTTGGCTGTGGATTTACCAGGACTCAGTTGGAAAGTTCATCTGCTTATCTTGCTCAGAGGGTGTCTCTTGCAATGCTTGGCTCGGAGGTCCAGTATTCCCTGACTCCTGTGTCCGGTGGCTCAGTGTTTTTTCATGTGGCCTTTCTCTCTTTTTTTTTTAATAGTGTCTCATCCTTGAGTAGTCTAGTCCAAGTGTCTTTATAGCAAGGTGGCGGACTTCACCAGTGAGAAAGCAGAAACTGGCAGTCTTCTTAAAGGAAAGGAGCAGGGGCGCCTGGGTGGCTCAGTGGGTTAAGCCTCTGCCTTCAACTCAGGTCATGGCCTCAGGGTCCTGGGATCAAGCCCCACATCGGGCTCTCTGCTAGGTGGGGAACCTGCTTCCTCCTCTCTCTCTGCCTGCCTCTCTGCCTGCTTGTGATCTCTGTCTGTCAAATAAGTAAATAAAATATTAAAAAAAAAAAAAGGAAAGGAGCAGAAATGGCATCACTTCAGCTGCATGTCATCGATAAGGGAAACCACACTGCTAGCCGTGACCCAGGAGAAGAGGGAGTAGATTTGAAGGGTGAAGTAGCACACGCTTCCAGAGAGTGAAAGGCTTGGCAGCAACCCTTCTTTTGGAGAGTAACTTCCACACATACACATATAAGAACCATAGGTAAAATTTAGTGAGCCCTTTTATGTGAGACAGCAGGCTAAGTACCTAATGTGTATTACCTCACTAAATCCTCATTCTCATCCAGTGAGATAGGAATCCTTCTCCCCCGTATTCTATAAGCAAGCCAACGGAGGCTGGCAGAGGTTAAATAAGGAACTCCAGGTCAAAGATCTAATAAATGGCCAAGTCAGGATTCAGACTCCTCAGAGACTGTTGTGTTGTGCCAGGAGAGGAAGTTGAGTGAAATGGTAAAGAGCTCGTCACACTGTTATAAATGCTGAGAGAGCGCGGAAAGATCCCTTCTGTCTGGGAGGTCAGGGAAGTCTTCAGGAATGGGTTCACTGGACCTGGATGCTGGAGGATGATTTAGACATGAATGGACTAGTGGGTTGAGGATTTCTTGCCGGTGGGAACCGTCATGAGCATATTTGTTCAAGGAGTCGTATCAGGAACATACACCTGGCTGAGATATTTGGGCTTTTATTTTGTGGAAACTGGGGAGACTTAGTGTTTTGGAATAAGAGTTTTATTTTGAAAAGATTACAAGTCACAGAGGTAGACTTGATGCATTGAAACACAGGATGAACAAAGCTTTGAGCGCTTTCTCCGTGAGCTAGTGGGGAGC
>ML105505.1:9241-49360 GCA_003697995.1 Taxidea taxus jeffersonii | reverse complement strand
GCTTTCTTCTGATGTCCATTAGCATGGTAAATTGTTTTCCACCCCCTCACTTTCAATCTGGAGGTGTCTTCAGGTCTAAAATGAGTTTCTTGTAGGCAGCATATTGATGGGTTTTGTTTTTTTATCCATTCTGAAACCCTGTGTCCATTGATTGGGGCATTTAGCCCATTTACATTCAGGGTAACTATTGAGAGATGTGAATTTAGTGCCATTGTATTACCTGTAAGGTGATTGTTACTGTATATTGTCTCTGTTCCTTTCTGATAATACTTTTAGGGTCTCTCTTTGCTTAGAGGACCTCTTTCAATATTTCCTGTAGAGCTGGTTTGGTGTTTACAAATTCTTTCAGTTTTTGTTTGTCCTGGAAGCTTTTTATCTCTCCTTCTATTTTCAGTGATAACCTAGCTGGATAAAGTATTCTTGGCTGCATGTTTTTCTCATTTAGTGCTCTGAATATATCATGCCAGTTCTTTCTGGCCTGCCAGGTCTCTGTGGATAAGTCTGCTGCCAATCTAATATTTTTACCATTGTATGTTACAGACCTCTTGTCCTGTGCTGCTTTCAGGATTTTCTCTTTGTCACTAAAACTTGTAAATTTTACTACTACATGACAGGGTGTGGACCTATTCCTATTGATTTTGAGGGGGATTCTCTGCACCTCCTGGATTTTGATTCTTGTTCCCTTTGCTATATTAGGGAAATTCTCTACAATAATTCTCTCCAATATACCTTCTGCTCCTCTCTCTCTTTCTTCTTCTTCTGGAATCCCAATTATTCTAATGTTGTTTCGTCTTATGGCATCCCTTATCTCTCGAATTCTCCCCTCGTGGTCCAGTAGTTGTTTGTCTCTCTTTTGCTCAGCTTCTTTATTCTCTGTCATTTGGTCTTCTATATCACTAATTCCTTCTTCTGCCTCATTTATCCTAGCAGTAAGAGCCTCCATTTTTTATTGCACCTCATTAATAGCTTTTTTATTTCAACTTGATTAGATTTTAGTTCTTTTATTTCTCCAGAAAGAGCTTTTATTTCTCCCGACAGGGTTTCTCTAATATCTTCCATGCCTTTTTCGAGCCCGGCTAGAACCTTGAGAATCGTCATCCTGAATTCCAGATCTGACATATTACCAATGTCTGTATTGATTAGGTCCCTAGCCTTCGGTCCTGTCTCCTGCTCTTTTTTTTGTGGTGAGTTTTTCCGCCTTGTCATTTTGTCCAGATAAGAACCCGCTGTTCTCCTTGTTAAGTGAACTTTGTCTTGGCTGGATTTCTTGTTGATCTTCTGGGGGAGGGGCCTGTCGTAGTGATTTTCAAGTGTCTCTGCCCCAGGCAGAATTGCACCGCCCTTACCAGGGGCCGGGCTAAGTAATCCTCTCAGGTTCGCTTTCGGGAGCTTTTGTTCCCTGAAAGCTTTCCATAGAGTTCCGGAGGACGGGAATGAAAATGGTGGCCTCCCAATCTCCAGTTCGGAGGAGCCGAGAGCTCGGGGCCCCAGTCTTCAGTGCGCCTTCAGAGAAAAGTGCTTAATCACTCCCGTCTCCCCAGCCTCCTGCCGCGCTTGGAGAAAATCATGCGTAATCAGTCCCGTCTCACTGGCTTCTGGCTGTGCTCCGAGCTCACCCAGCCTGTGACCAAGCATCTCTGTCTCTGGCAGAGTCCCACCTGGAGTCTCCGAACCCCATAGATCCCTGAGCTCTCCCAGGTCGGAGTCTCCCCAGATCTTGTAGGGGCCCCTCGCACAGAGCACCGGCCGGTGTAACAGACCACAGCACTAGGAAACCCCGAGTTTAGAGCTCACTCCTCAGCCCTGTTCTGCAGCCGGCTTCCCCGCTCTAATACATGTGAGCTCCGCGACACTCAGACTCCCCCGATCCTTCTGTGACCCCACGGGACCTGAGTCCACACTGTCCCCACGAGGTCTTCACCCCAGTTTAGCCTCTGGAGCGATGTCCCTCCGTGGAGAAGACTTTTAAAAGTCCTTATTTTGTGCTCCGTTGTTCCACCTCTTGCCGGGAGCCGGCCCCTCCCCACGGGGTCTATCTTCCCGATGCGTTGGATTCACTTCTCTGCTGGTCCTACCTTTTAGAATGTGGTCGATTTTCTGTTTCTAGAATTGTTGTTCTTCTTCTCTTCGATCTCCTGATGGTTTCGTAGGTGTTCGGAATGGTTTGATAGGCTATCTAGCTGATCTCCTGCTGCCTGATATCATCTCAGCCTGCTCCTTCTCTGCCATCTTAACTCCTCTCCGAGTCAGCCAATTCCTTAAATAAATCTCTCTTTCTGTATATATGCAGGTAAACAGTTCTGTTTGTCTGGATACCCTGACTAATACAGATGTAGTGAGTTCCCATTCACAAAATAAATGGATTACAAAGTGAACAGTCAGAGAGGAGGGGCATTGTTACAAAGGCAGGAAAGTACTGGTCACAAAAATCCTGGACCCTGGGAGTTCAAACTTCCCTTTGGGGCAAGAGAAAACCACAGAGGGTTTTAAGCAGAGGAGTGACATGATCAGATGGTCATTTTGGCCTGCTAGTGAATGGAAAAGGGAGAGACTAGAGGCCAAAAGACCAGGTAGGAGGTAACAATAGCCCAGGCAGGACAAAGTGACCTACCTGGGCAGTAAGAGGACCAGAGAAAGTAACTACAAAAATTAGGTTAATGGGATAAAACCAACAAGACCTGCTGGTAAAGACATGAGCAGTGAAGGAAGAGAACAGGATAGCTGCACAATTTCTGACTGATTCTTGAATGAACTGCGGTGTTGCTCTGGATTAAGATGGGAACAAACAGAGAAATGAGTAGGAGGAAGCAAGGGAATAAATTCATCTTTGGACATATGGAGCATTTCCATGAAATACCTACATGGAAATGTTGAGGCATCTGGAATTAAGGTCTAGAACTCGGGAAACCAATCTGAGTTCGAGAAAGTGGGCACAGAAAGTGGGTAGAGCAGAAAAGCCAGAAATGGGATCTTGAGATGCACCAACCTTCAAAGGTGAAGGGAAGAAAAGAAAGAGGAAGAGTAGGTGGCACTAAAAGTGAGGTAAAAGGGAAACCAGCAGAGGGGAAAGGGTCAAAAGAAAGTGTCTCAAAGCTACAGCAGGTGCCATGAAAACAAGTAAGACAAAGAATGAAGTTACACTGGTTTAGCAATGACCTTAGATAATAATAATAAGGTTAGGGATGTGATGAGCAATGACCAAATACGGAGAGTTAAACAGTACTTAAGAGAGACGAAAGTGAACCTAAGTGACGGATGATGCTTAGCTATGAAACAAATGCTATGGAAATAATCACAGGGGTAGCTTTCCTGATAGCTCTTTGTGGAACCCTAGAAATTGTCTGTTCCCACTGACACAGGTGCTGGATTATGTATTTCATCCTCATGTAGCTCTCACCGCAGGGGTCTCTGAGTCAGACCACTGACCACAGGGCAACAAAGATCTCTGGCTATTAGACAACCAGGCATTTTCAGCTGGAGTAGGATGTTGGAAACCCTGGCAATATTCTAAAAAGCTGGAAACAATTTTCAGTTTGCAACCAATTACTTCCTTTTTTTTTTTTAATTTTACATACTTATTTGATGAGAGAGCACAGCAAGCAGAGGGAAAAGGAGGAAAAGCCGGATCCACACTAAGCAAGGAGCCCAATGCAGGGCTAGATCCCAGGACCCTGGAATCATGACCTGAGCAGAAGGCAGATGCTTAACCGACTAAGCCACCCAGGTGCCCCAACCAATTGCTTCCTGATTAAAAGTTCTCAATGATGCTTCTTACAGAAGAAATACATTTAGTAAAAGGGATTAGTGATCAGAAATATTTTGTGTACAAGTTTGGTACTGTGTCTCAGAATGATATTGACAAAGACAAAATCATGAATAGAGCATTTATTGACTAATATCTAGTACCATCATAAGAACATGTTTATTTGGGGGCACCTAGGTGGCTCAGTTGGTTAAGTGCCCACCTTCAGCTCAGGTCGTGATCCCAGGGTCTTGGGATCAAACCCAGATCGGGCTCCCTGCTCAGTGGGGAGTTTACTTCTCCCTCACCCACTCCCCCTGCTTATGAGCTCATCACTCTCATTCTCTCTCCCACTGTCTCTCAAATAAAATAAACAAAATCTTTAGGAAAAAAATGTTTATTTGGTCATGAAGAGTTGGTGGAGTACTCCTGTCAAAATTATAGCATATCTTCAGGAAAAGAATTCTGGGGCAAGGTAGACTATTGTTCAGGATGGTTAATAGTAAAAAATCATGCCTACTTATTATGTGCCAGTCACTGTGTCCTTAACACGCATTATCTCATCTATCCCTCACCCTATAAGATAGGTGGTGTTATTATCCCCATTTTATAAAATAGAAAACGGAGGCACAGAATGAATAACTACTTCCTCAAAGCCATAGAACTATAAATTAGGAAAGAGGCCATCTGCACAATTTCTATACTGGTTGAGATTAACAATGAGCCTTTATTCTACTGACCTTATGAAAGACTTATACTTTCTCCTGTTCCTGAAGGCCCTACTCCTATACCACCTCTCTCTTCTGCAGTTCTTTCTGATTCGTCCCACGTCACTCTGTGTGAATAATGACTCATTTGCTAACCCTTAGAATATCAAGCCTGGCATCCGGATCACTGTGTTTGCTATAGATCAACACTGATGATCAATTATCACAGCAAAAAGGAAACAGAAAAGCGCCTGTAATTACATATTGAGCTAGGGATCAGAAGGGAGTGACTGCAAAACCCCAACGTAGAATAGAATAAGGAAATGCTTCAAGGGTAAAAGAAGGGTAGATTCAGAAAAAGTGCCAACTTCCATCTGGACTATGACCTGCAAACATCATTAATGCTTCTTCCAGAACTATTTAAATAAGAGTATACTGTTTGTTTTTGAAATTCTCCTAGGGCACAATTACCAACCACAAGGCAATCAGTTGAGACCACAGAAGGACAAGGGCTGCCATTACAACTCTCCTGCCATTTTTACTTCCTGCCATGTGAACTCTGTCCCCACATGATAAACTATTACCAGAAGGCCTAATGTGAAGAAGGGGTAAAAAGTAGGGAGAGTGGGGCAGAATAGAAAAGGGGGGGAGAAAGAAGGCTGTAAATAGGAAGAAATAGGAGGTGAGAAAACAAATAATTATGCAAGGGTGCACTTTCTAAAAGATGACACCCTACCAGGTTAGCAGTCAAGATTTATACACTGCGTTTTTTTGTTTGTTTGTTTTTTACTGGTATTTTATAACATTTCACCATGCCTACGTAACACAAGACTTACTGTCAAGAAGAGAACCAACTAAGAAATCCAGATAGAACCTCGTCCTTTGGGACACCTGGGTGGCTCAGTTAGTTAAGCATCTGCCTTCAGCTCAGTTCATGATCCGTGAGATCATGAGTCCTGCATGGAGCAACGTGCTCAGCAGGGAGCCTGCTTCTCCCTCTGTCTGCTGTTCCCCCTGCTTGAGCTCCCAGCACTCTCATTCTCTGACAAACAAATAAAATCTTAAAAAACAAACAAAAACAAAAAAAAAAACAACACCTCACCCTCTAGCCAGGTGAGGACTCTGTCTCCATTCACCTAGGATAAGAAGCTATCCCAGTGCCCTCCCTGTTCTGAACACTCGCCAAAGACATACTTGACTTTTCTCAAAACTAGCCTTGGGTGCAGAATCCTGGTTCTTGGGTAGAAATGATATAAAGTCTGTGAAGTTAGAGTCTCCTCTACAGCAGTGGCCAAGAACACAGTCCACAAACTTGAAAAAGATATGTCAGAGCAGTTACAAGGCCTATGGGAAGGTGATCATTAGCTGGATCCAAGAGGCAGATTTACATATGATAACTGTCCATGAGAATAAAAGTGCAACCAAATTGTGGCATTCCTGATGTTATAATTAATTTAAACATTAATAAGTTATTAAAGTGCTCTCTCACGGTATGTCATTAATAAAAATTAACTAAAAAATACACCAAGAGCAATATTCCCAAACAAAAAAGGTATCATAACCATCCTATCAAGCATCAACAGTAATGGAATAGGAGTATCTGCAATTGTAACCTTCAATAAACATAGCAGGATTTTTTTTTAAGTTGTATATACCATGTCAAAAATTAATGAACTCTAATTCTATTTGCATTTATTCCACTAAATCACATCATCTCACTCAAAATATAAAACCAATAAAAACAACTAACATTTGAGCTAAAATCCACAAGCAGGTATCTGTGACAACTGTAATAGAGGCCAAGGAAGTAAGTACCATGTGGATTACATGAGAAATCCTGAAGATAGGATTTTTCTCATCCCTGAACCCCAAAGTGTGCTCCATGGTTCACTACAGGCCCTTATACTCAATCAGCACTTGCTGACTCCTAAAGAAGCATTTGGGAAAGATTCCACGTCTCCTATAAGATCCATATCCTATTCTAAGCCAGTAACATCTGCTGAAAAGCACTGAAGCAAATCAGAAACAGTGTAGTCAAAACAGCAAAGAAAAAGATAATAATACTACCAATGATTACTTCTGGCCAGTATGATTATAGGAGTTGGTTGTTGGTTTTTTCCCTGACACTTTATACCCTCCTATACTTTTCCAATTTTCTATAGTAAAAGGTATTTTTTTTTAAATAATTGGGAAAATGTTAAGAAAAAATGGATGGGGGTGAAACAAAAAGCCACTATAGGCCACAAAGAGCTGAAAGAAAAAAGAAACAATAGATGCAGTTCAATATTTATTCCAATTTCTATGTCTCTCTTACAGGATTTACATTTAAATGGAGAAAAGCAAAACTCTCTGAAAAGTCCATTATGTATTATGTATTATCACTTCCCCTCAAAAACAACCTCTAAAATCTTTCCATTCACCCTTGAGAAATTAATTCACTTAGCACTTCTTTCCCCAGTATACGTGGGGTTGACCAATTTCAAAAACAAAGTCAAAAACACTCAGAAGCTCCACAAAACTTGATTTCAGTTTCAGGTTTCCAAGTTAAAGCAGAAACAACACAACAGTAATTTGAATATTCTTTCCAAGCACAATGAAGAGACTAGGGACAGCTGCAGAAACAGCTGTAAGGGTTAACTCGTGATCCTGACCCTACCAGCTGCTGCTGCTGGTATTCTTTATGAAGCAGGAAAATTGCCTAAGGAGTCCGCCCAGAATGCCAAAGGAAGTGGTAAAAAATGAAATCTCAATTAACCAACTAACTAATGCTTACCAAGCACCTCTTATGGTGCTCAAAATCAAATGGGTACTGGGAAGGACAAAGTATTATAAAGTACAGTAACTCCAAATTCTTCCAGACAGCCCCAGCTTCCAATATCCAGCCCCACTCTAAACCATATAGTCATGAGATCATGTGTCCTACCTTGGAGTCCAGAAAAAAATGATCACTGCAGGCCAGTAAATTTATATTTACTAATGCTAATCCATGGCACATTTTTAACCTTTTCTTTGACAAAATGAGAAAGATAATCATACTTAAGTAGGTCATATAGCTAAAAACCTATAATTTGATGACTGTTCTTTATGCTGAAGGCATATCCTTCTTACACTCTAGTGTGTAAAATGTCTCTTTTTAACTAAATGACTGGTGATAGGTAGGAATTTGCTATTCTTGAGGTTCTTACCTTCAAAATAAAAACCTGGCCACCATATACCAATCTCAAGTTCTTATCAGTCTATGAAATCTTAAAATCTGGGAGCTGCTGACATTCAGGTCTCTAGTTGCTCATTCCTTTAGATGTAAAAAAGGATAAAACACCTTATCCTTGATTCCTGATGCCACTTCTGAAACAAACCACAAAACTCTCTTTGCTTCTTACTACTTCTCACCAAAAAATGCACCTACACCATCCTAACCAAACCACAGTGACCTCACTGGTGTGATCTACTCACAAGTACTCTTGTTTTCTTAGGAGACTTCAAAATCTGGTTGTTCTCTTCCTGTTCACACCCTCACCTGCCATCATATACTATCACTTTCTACCTCGGAATCATTTACAGATCTTACTGGCACACCATAGAAATAAACCATTTTTTACAGCCAACTGAATCAGAAATTTATTAAGACTACTGCACAGACCAAAGTTGCTGAGAAACTTCACAACTTGAACACCACCGAAAATCACACTGCAGAGCAGGTCCCACGAGGACAGCACTGCTGCGAGCAGACAGGCCAGCCTCGGCCACTAGCACGTCATGCAGGACTACCTGCTCTTACCACTCAGACCTGTCTGTGCCTGTCACCCTCCTCACTCTAGCTTCTTCCATAACCATCTTTTACTCCACTGGCTCCACGCTGACCAAAAAGAAAGTCTTTCCCTTCTATCAGGAAAAACAAAAACCTTCACTAACCTGGATGCCTTCAATAGATAAAAAACTATGTCTAGTTCTTCTCAACCAAATCTTACAAACTTGTCACCTACACCTACAGTTCCCCAACTCTGGCCCCACCTTGCAGTAACTCCATAATGTGATTGCTGCTGGCTTCTTAACTATTGAAAATTGCCAAATGACTTCTTGTTACTAAAATCAAAAAGCCCTTTCTCAGCCCTAATTCTTCCTAATCTCCCTTGAAGCATTTGCAATACTAAGCCTTCTTATTCAAAATTCAGCTCTGCAATCCCACTCTAGGAAATATACCCAAGAGAATTAACAACAGGTGTCCAAACAGATCTTATATATGAATGCTCAATGCAGCATTACTTGCTGAAGCCACCTGTTTTCAAAAGGTAAAAAAAAGTCCAAATGTCCTAGAATAGACGAGCAGTTAAACTATATATAGTGTATCCATATAATGGACTATTACCCAGCCTTAAAAAGGAATGGCATTCTGATTCATGTTACAGCATGGATGAACTATGAAAACACTATGCCAAGTCAAAGAAGCCAAATACAAAAGGACAAATGTTGTATGATCCATTATTATGTAATATCCAGAATAGGAAATCCATAGAGACAGAATGCAGGACTGGAGAAGGGGAGAAAACACTTAATGGGTACTGGTTTTTCTTCTGGGATGATAAAAATGTTCTGGAACTAGTGGTAATGGTTACACAGCACTGTATTGAATGTATTGAATGTCACTAATAGTGGGAAACCTGGGTAGCTTAGTTGGTTAGCACCTGCCTTCTGCCCACGTCATGATCCCAGAGTCCTGGGATGGAGTCCCACATTGGTCTCCTTGCTCAGCGGGAAGCCTGCTTCTCACTCTGCCTACTGTTCCCTCTACTTGTGCTTGCTCTCTCTCTCATTGGCAAATGAATAAAATAATAAAAAAAAAGAATGTCACTAATGGTAAATATTTTGTATCTGTGTTTTACCACCACCAACAAACACCTCTGTCCTTGCCCCAGTTTCATCCTATTACTCTGTACCTGCTCTCTGTTCTCTCTCCCTCACTGCCTCCTCCCCCTCTTCTAACCCTGATGTGTAAACATTTCTCCATCCTACCCTCATTTCTCCATTTGTACATTCTCCCATTTGGAGAGACCATATATATAGCCATAGCAATTCAACTATCTACTCTAAGAAAGTAACAACAGCAAGGTTGGCAAACTTCTTCAGTATAAAGCCAGACAGTAAACATCCTAGATTTTGCAAGGCACACAGTCTCTGTTGCAGCTATTCAGCTCCATGTGGAAGCAGCTGCAGACAGTAAAGAAATAGATGTGGCTGTGTTCCCGGGAAACTTTATTTACAAAAACAGACAGCACCTGCCCTTGGTCCACAGGCTGTCGTTTGTCAACCCATGCTCTACAGTATGACATATTGAACCCCTACATTCCCAGTGCTCTTTTTATGCAGTAAATATTTCATCCAGGACTTTTACAAAAGAGATATTAACTCCAGGGGCACCCAGGTGGTTCAGCTGGTTAAGTGTCTGACTTCAGCTCGGGTCATACTCCCACGATCCTGGGATCAAGTCCCACATCGGGCTCCTTGCTCAGTGGGGAGCTTGCTTCTCCCCCATCCTGCCACTCCCCCTGCTTCTGCTCTCTCCCTCTCTGTCAAATAAATAAATAAAATCTTTAAGAAAAAAAAAAAAAAAGATTAACTCCAGGCATCACTCAATAAATATTTACTGAAAGCCCATCATGTTCCAGGCACTGTGCTAGGAATACAGCAGTGACATATAGTCCTCCTTGTGGACACAGATTAATTGTCACTGGCACCCACCCCAGAAACAACTGCTTCTCCCCCAGTCCCACCAATCCAACAATCCAGTCAGTAGCTAAGTCCTTTGATTCTCCTCTCATAGTCTTTCTTACTGTCTTCTTCCTATCTACTGCATGCTGGCCTCAAGTTAAGTGCTTAGTAAATATTTCTTGAGTGACTGAATAACTATTACTTTAGTTCAGATGCTTATCTCCCCACACCTGTACTAAAAAAATAAATTGTCCTTTTTCCTCTAGCTACCTTTCCAACTGCTTTGTCTACCTCCTTCTTCCCCAATCAATATCCTAAAACAAATTATGTCATATCATTTCTCTATTCAAAAACTCTTAATGGCTTCTAACTACTTAATGGATGAAGCTCAAACCCTAGGGTTTAACCTACAAGGTTCACCATAATCTCGTCCATCTGATCTTAGTAGACTATCCTCCAAATTAAATAAGTAATTTAATTATATATTAAATAATATAATTATAATTTATAAATTTATAATTATAAATATAATTATTATATATAATATATAAATTATAAATATAATTATAAATTATAAATAATTATAAATTAAATAATATAAGTTAAATAATGTGATCAACATCCCTGTGAGAAGTTTAATGCCTTCTTCCTGACACTTTCGGTCATGCCCCTCTGCCAAGGAAAGCCTATCATCTCAAAGTCCTGCCATATTGTAGAGTATGGTTCAGAAGCACCTCCTCAGTGAGGTTCTCCTTTATTTCCCCAACCATAGTCATGCCCCCCTGGATAAGCATAATACATATTTACAATGCTCATGTTGCTTTTGTGCTACCCTGTCTTACAGCTATTTCAGCATGTGCTGTGCCAATATGTTAGTTCTCCTACTAGTTATCTAAAGCTGCTGAACAATATTATCACAAATTCAGTGCCTTAAAGCACCACATATTTATTAGCTGGCATTTTCTATGGGTTTAAAGTCTGGCACACTTAGTTGGGTCCTCTGCAAGGCTATAAGCCAGATCTCAGGCCCATCTAAAACCTGAGTGGATCTAAGGATCTGCTCCATCTGTTGGCAGGATTCAATTACTGGCAGAATTCCAGGATCATAGACTTTAGGTTACTTGCTAGCTATCACCCAAATACTCCCCTCATCTCTTCAATGTCACCCATAGTTCCCTGAGCCACTTGCATCCTCAAAGCCAACAAAGGATAATTCTGTTTTTATATAACAATAATGATGATGATGACAGAAGAGCTTTATCATTAGGAACATACTGGTATAAATTTCATACACATCCTTACCCCAAAGCTCAGTGTTCAAATATTTATTTGCTGAAATGACACATTAATGCTCCTTGTTAGATTAAGCTCCTTGAAAACAGGGACATTTTTGTATTCTCCATAAAAGACACTCAAATATATTTGTTAGAGGAACAAAACATGGATGTCCACTCTCAGCACTGTTATTTAACATAGTACTGGAAGTCATAACCTCAGCGATCAGACAACAAAAAGAAATAAAAGGCCTCTAAATCAGCAAGATGAAGTCAAAATTTCACTGTTCACAGACATGATAATCTACGTAGAAAACCTGAAAGACTCCACCAAAAAAGTGCTAGAACTGATACATAAATTCAGTAAAGCTGCCGGATACAAAATCAACCTTATAGAAATCCATTGCATTTGGTGTATTCTTATACACCAATAATGAAGCAGCAGGAGAAATCAAGGAATCTGTCCCATTTACAACTGCACCAAAACCCATAAGATACCTAAGGAATAAACCTAATTAAAGAGGTAAAAGATCTGTACTCTGAAAATTATAGAACACTCATGAAAGAAACTGAAGAGGACACAAAGAAATGGAAAAACATCCCATGCTCATGGATTTTAAGAATAAACACTGTTAAAATGTCTATACTACCCAAAGCAATCTAGACATTTAATGCAATCCCTACCAAAATACCACCAGCATTTTTCACAGAGTTAGAACAAACATTCCTAAAATTTGTATGTAACCACAAAAGACCCCAAACTGCCAAAGCAATCTTGAAAAATAAAAACAAAGCTGGAAGCATCACAATTCCAGACTTCAAGCTCTATTACAAAGCTGTAGGCATCAAGACATTGCAGTACTGACACAAAAACAGACACATAATCCAATGGAACAAATAGAGAATCCAGAAATGGACCCTCAACTCTATGGTCAACTAATCTTCAACAAAGCAGGAAAGATTACCCAATGGAAAAAAGACAGTCTCTTCAATAAACGGTGTTGGGAAAACTGGACAGCAACATGCCAAAGAATGAAACTGGGCCACTTTCTTATAACATACACAAAAATAAATTCAAAATGTATGAAAGACCTAGATGTGAGACAGGAATCCATCAAAACCCTAGAGAGCACAGGCAGCTACCTCTTTGACCTCAGCTGTAGCAACTTCTTACTAGACATGTCTCCGGAGACAAGGGAAACAAAAGCAAAAATGAACTTCTGAGACTTCATCAAGATAAAAAGCTTCTGCACAACGAAGGAAACAGTCAACAAAACCAAAAGACAACTGACAAAATGGAAGAAGATATTTGCAAATGACATATCTGATACAGGGTTAGAATCCAAAATCTATAAAGAACTCATCAAACTCAACACCCAAAAAACAAATAATCCAGTTAAGGAATGGGCAGAAGACATGAATAGGAATTTTTACAAAGAAGACATACAGATGGCTAACAGACACATGAAAAGATACTCAACATCACTCATCATCATGGAAATACAAATCAAAACCACAAGGAGATACCACCTCACACCTGTCAGAATGGCTAAAATCAACAAAGGAAACAACAGGTGTGGCAAGGATGTAGAGAAAGGGGAACCCTCTTTCACTGTTGGTGGGAATGTAAACTTGTGCAATCACTCTGGCAAACACTATGGATGTTCTTCAAAAAGTTAAAAATAGGGACGCCTGGGTGGCTCAGTTGGTTAAGCAGCTGCCTTCGGCTCAGGTCATGATCCCAGGGTCCTGGGATCGAGTCCCACATCGGGCTCCTTGCTCAGCAGGGAGCCTGCTTCTCCCTCTGCCTCTGCCTGCCTCTGTCTGCCTGTGCTCACTCTCTCTGTCAAATAAATAAAATCTAAAAAAAAAAAAAAAAAGTTAAAAATAGAACTATCCTAGGATCCAGTAATCACACTACTGGGTATTTACCCAAAGAATATGAAAACACTAATCCAAAGGGATACATACACCCCAATGTGTATAGCAGCATTAGTTACAATAGCCAAGATATGGAAACAGCCTAAGTGTCCATCAGTTGAAGAATGGATAAAGAAGATGTGATACACACACACACACACACACACACACACTGGAATATTACTCAGCCACAAAAAAGAATAAACTGTCCACTGACAGTGTTTATTCAGTACTATCTTTCCAAGGACATCTGTACAGTAGCTAGCCTTTTAAGATGAACATATTCATATTCTCTCTCTCTCTCTCTCTCGCAAAGGGAAGATTTGTTTGCTATCCAAAAAAATAATGTCTCCCTCCCAAGCAAAGGCTGGGCAGATTTGCCAGCAGCCTCCTTATAAAAGATTAGGGTTCCCCAACCTTAGGATTTCCCAACTGTGATGCATACCCACTGCATTTGCAACATCTACCTAAACCTACCACCTTTTTGCCCCCAGAGGCCTTGGGAGGGCAAGAGGATCTGATACAAAGTAAACTGCTTTCTTCACGAAACATGAAGTTCATACTGCCTTCTGTGCTATGAATAATAAATCCTTTGTCTCCGACCCAGGAGCATCATGTTTTAGGCACTCATCCACAGAACTGGAGGGGGCTTACTTGCTAGCCCACAAGCAGGGTGAATCTCTCTCAGTTCCTGACAAACTGTGTTTCCCATTCTTTCTCCTGTACTCAGTTTACTGCAACAGGAATACATGCCACCATTGCACATTTCTTGCAATCAAAGATTACATTTTGAGAGATCTTACTTTAAGCTAAAATAAATATGCTTAGTTTTTTGACATTGGTCACCAAAAAATATTACGATGGCCTACACATGTCTGTAAAATTCCAATTGATCATTTTTAAAGAACAAATGAAAAAATACTGCTTAAAAAAAAAAGGAATCCTGGAAAACCAACTTCTTCTGTGAAAAGTTATAAAAATACAACGTGCTTCTAAGAAACATAAATCATATTACAATTTTTTTAAGGATTGATAGAGGTGTGTGACCCTATACCTAGAGGACCTGGAGGGGAAAAAACAGCAAATAAAACCTAAACGCAGAAAGAAAAGTGAAATAATAAGGATCAGAGCAGAAATTAATGAAATAGAAACCAAAAGAACACTAGAACAGATCAACAAAACTAGGACCTGGTTCTCTGAAAGAATTAACAAAACTGATAAACCTGTAGCCAGACTTATCAAAAAGAAAAGAGAAAGGACCCAAATAAATAAAATCATGAATGAAAGAGGAGAGATCACAACCAACACTGAAGAAATACAAACAACTATAAAAACATATTATGAGCAACCATATGCAGACAAATTAAACAACCTGGACTAAGTGCATTCCTAGAAAAGTATAAACTACCAAAACTGAACCAGGAAGAAATAGAGAACCTGAACAGACCCAGCAAGGAAACTGAAGCAGTAATTAAAAATTTCCCAACAAACAAGGACCCAGGACCAGACAGTTTCTCAGGGCAATTCTACCATTTACAGAAGAATTAATACCTGTTCTTCTGAAGCTAATTCAAAAAATCAAAAAGGACGGAAAATTTCCAAACTCTTTTTTGTGAGGCCAGCATTACCTTGATCCCAAAACCAAAGATCCAACCAAATTACAAACCAATATCCCTGATAAACATGGATGCAAAAATTTTCACCAAAATAACAGCCAACAGGATTCAACAGTACATTAAAAGGATTATTCACCACAACCAAGTGAGATTTATTCCTGGGCTGCAAGGTGGTTCAAATCAATGTGATATAATACATTAATAAAAGGAAGGACAAGAACCATATGATCCTTTCAACAGATGCAAAATAGCATTTGACAAAGTACAGAATCCTTTTTTGATTAAAACTCTCCACAGTGTAGGATACAGGGTACCTGCCTCAATATCATCAAAGCCATCTATGGAAAACCCACAGCAAATATCATCCTCAATGGGGAAAAACTGACAGCCTTCCCCCTACGGTCAGAAACATGGCAGGGATGTCCACTATCACCACTGTTGTTTAACATAGTACTAGAAATCAGACAACAAAAAGAAATAAAAGGCATCCAAATTGACAGAGAAGTCAAACTCTCACTCCTTGCAGATAACATGATATTCTGTGTGGAAAACCCAAAACACTCCATCAAAAAATTGCTAGAACTCACACAGGAATTCAGTAAAGTAGTAGGATATAAAATCAATGCACAGTTGCATTTCTATACAGCAACAATAAGACAGAAGAAAGAAATTAAGGAGTCGATCCCATTTACAATTACACCAAAAGCCATAAGATACCTAAGAATAAATCTAACTAAAGAGGCAAAGAATCTGTACTCAGAAAACCACAGAATAGAAATTGGGGAAGACACAAAGAAATGGAAAAACGTTCCATGCTCATGGATTAGAAGAACAAATATCATGAAAATGTCTATGCTACCTAGAGCAATCTACACATTCAATGCAATCCCTATCAAAATACCATCAACTTTTTTCAAAGAAATGGAACAAATAATCCTAAATTTTGTATGGAACCACAAAAGACCCAGATAGCCAAAGGAATATTGAAAAAGAAAACAAAACCTGGTGGCATCATAATTCTAGACTTCAAACTACATTACAAAGCTGTGATCATTAAGACAATATGGTACTGGCACAAACACAGGACACATAAATCAATGGAACAGATAGTGAACCCAGAAATGGACCCTCTATGATCAACATTAATCTTCAACAAAGCAGGAAAGAAGGTCCAATGGAAAAAAGACAGCCTCTTCAACAAATGATTTTCAGAAACAGGACAGCCACATGCAGAAGAATGAACCTGGACCATTTCCTTTTATCATATACAAAACTAGACCCAAACTGGATGAAAGAGTGAGACAAGAATCCATCAAAATCCTAGAGAAGAACACAGGCAGCAACCTCTTTGACCTCAGTTACAGGAACTTCTTGCTAGACATCTCCAAAGGCAAGGGAAACAAGGGCAAAAATGAACTATTGGGAATTCATCAAGATCAAAAGCTTTTGCACAGCAAAGAAAACAGTCAGGAAGACCAAAAGACAACTGACAGTATGGGAGAAGATATTTGCAAATGACATATCAGGCAAAGGGCTAGTATCTAAAATCTATAAAGAACTTATCAAACTCAACACCCAAAGAACAAATAATCCAATCAAGAAATGGGCAGAAAACATGAACAGACATTTCTGCAAAGAAGACATCCAAATGGCCAATGGCACATGAAAAAGTGCTCAGCATCAGGGAAATACAAATCAAAACCACAATGAGATACCACCTCACACTAGTCAGAATGGCTAAAATTAAAAGTCAGGAAATGACAGGTGTTGGCAAGGATGCAGGGTAAGAGGAACCCTCCTACACTGTTGGTGGGAATGGAATCTGGTGCAGCCACTCTTGAAAACAGTATGGAGTTTTCTCAAAAAGTTGAAAATAGAGTTACCCTAAGACCCAGCAGTTGCACTACTGGGCATTTACCTTAAAGATATAAATGTAGTGATCCGAAGGGGCACCTGCTCCCCAGTGTTTATAGTAGCAATGTCCACAACAGCCAAACTTTGGAAGTTTGTCCACTGATGTCCATTGACAGATAAGTGGATAAAGAAGATATGGCATGTATATATAACGGAATATTATGCAGCTATCAAAAAATGAAGTCTTGCCATTTGCTACAATGTAAAGGGAACCAGAGTAAGCGAAATAAGCCAATCAAACAAAGAGAGTTGTCATATGATCTCACTGATATGTGGAATTAAAGACACAAGGCAGAGGATTATAGGGTAAGAGAGGAAAAAATGAAACAAGATGAAAGCAGAGAGGGAAACAAACCATAAAATACTCTTAATCTTAGGAAACAAACTGAGGGTTGCTGGGGGAGGGTGGGTAGGAAGATGCGGTGACAGATACTGGGGAGGGTATATGTTGTAATGAGTACTGGATATTATATAAGACTGATGAATCACAGAGCTGTACCCCTGAAACAAATAATACATTATATATTAACTTAAAAAATAATAATTTTTAAGAAAAGACTGCTAGAGGTACAAATTTAAGGTTTTTTCACTCTACATTAAGGAACATTAAGGAACATGCTTCTGTTATATGTGACTGAGCTATTCACTTCAGCATTATAATCAAATCCAATATTCAAGCATATAACATATGACCAAGCTCTCATAGCACAATTTTCAAGTTAATTATGAAGTTCAAACACTTTCTATAAATACTAAATAAATTCTTATTTTCTTCATCCTTGAAGTTAAAAGTAAATCATACGTAAGTTAGAGAAAGGATCTCCTAAAATTTACATGTAGTAGAATTCTTAAAAGGCACAGCATGAACAGTCTGAAAAAAATAAGGCAAACACACCCTTCAGCAAAATCCATTCCTATAAAAACCATCTAACTTCAATTCCGTGTGACACAGTTCTATGTAACTGAACACCAAAACAACCTCCTAAAAGTAGTCATTTCAATGAATGGATTTCTATATATGATTGTGTTAATACTTATGGTAAGTCATAAGATTTGGCAGGAAAACCACTTACTGGCTTGCCAAAAGCTAAGTTTGGCACACTGGTGCCCCAGTGCCAAGAACACTACTGATAACTGGTTTTCTATCCCACATGATTATCTTCCAAGTGTGCTTCACTCAGTCACTCCCCATGTATTAAGCTCCTGTGGAAATGGTTAATGGAACTGAGCACCTTGTTTCCAATTCACCTGTTAGAGTGGAATTCCCAAAATTCTTTATGGAAAGAAGGAAGGGACAACAAGCTGAAAGTTGGAGGAATCTTCCATAAAAACATGACAATAGGAAAATTTAAATAGTAAGATAAATAAAGAGGCAGGGAGAGCTGAAGTATACCGAAATAACCTAGCTAAATTCAATCATCAAACTAAAAGGAAAAATGTTAATTTTGATGCCAGATAAGTGGTAGCAACAGAAAGTTCTGGGGGATGAGTAAAAGTAATGGTGATGAGCACTGTAGAGCAGCATGGACACACCTAGGACTTTCCCAATCCACAGCTGCTGTCCAGGTTGTTATACAAGACTATATCTCTCACCTGCATACCAACCTTATATTTTAAATAGCTTACAGGTTATTTGAACTTGAATGTCATACTCTCACCTTAAATTCAAAAGGAGGAAAACTGAATTCACTATCTTTCCCAGATAACTGGTTTTCTTTCCCAGTGACTACATTTCTGGCTATGGTAATTCCATCCAGCCAGTCTTAAGCCTCTACCTTCTGCTCTGGTTGTGATCTCAAGGTCCTGGGATCAAGCCCCACATCGGGCTCTCTGCTCAGCAGGGAGGCTGCTTCCCCCTCTCTCTCTGCCTGCCTCTCTGCCTACTTGTGACCTCTTTCTCTGTCAAATAAATAAAATAAAATCTTAAAAAATAATAATAACCTTGAGATCTCTAACTCCTGCCCTTGTCACATTCCCTACACCTAAATGATCACAAAGTCCTGTTGTCCCTTTGATTCCCTTTCTTTCTCCACAACCAATACCATTTGTATCTATATCTTCATGATTATAAGAGGTTCCTAGCAGGTCTTCCTGCCTCTGTTGTTTTGCTACTCAAATTCATTCTGTATTACCTACACCAAACTGCTATTCTCAAAACACTTCTCTACCCTTTTCTCATACCTCCTGATCTTAAGAATTTATTAGACATAATAATGTATTATACATAATGAATCATTAATTATACAATAATAAATAGTAAGCACTATCATTTCACAAAGTGTGTGCCAGGCATTGTGTGATGTATTATTATAATCATAATATGTAATCCACATATCAATTTGTGAGTATAATTAACTGCATTTTAGAGAGGAAAATAAGGTTCAAGTTTATTAAGTAACTCACTTAGGGACACTCAGCCAGTAAATGGAAGACACTTCTAAATGTACTTTTTTCTTTTTTTTTTTTTATGTACTTTTTTTGAAAGCAGGATTTGAGCCCAGGTTTGAGACTTAACCAAAGCTGAGCTCTTTCTGTCATATCACAGGGTCTCTGCCTCCCCACTGCTTTATTTCATCAAATCTAAGCACTTCTGCCTTTGTTAAAAGGTAGAAATACAGCTTCTAAGATGGAAGAATGAACACAAAAATAGTAACATCTTTAACCATCCTTCACTGAATACAAGACTATACAAAAGAGTTCCATGTCAAAAAGAAGAAAAAGTAGTTATAGGTGGTCCTTAAGTAGCTCTCCTTTCTACAAGAAGGCCTCACAACTAACCCTTTAATACAATATAATTATATTATAATATAATATAATTTAATATAACCAGAAACCTCCAAGGTAATGATGCTCAATAAATCTACTGAATTAACGATACTTCAGAGCATTTTTAAGGAAAGATCTTCTTGTGATTCTGTGACTTATTTATTACCATCATACCACTTAAAATGCTATAAAATTGCTTGTTGTTCACCAGACTAGCAGCTCTTAAAGACAAAATCATATCCATCTTCCTGGTGTCTATATCTCCAGCACCTACCTTAACACAGAAGAAATCTCAGCAAATATCTACTGGAGGAATAAAACCTCAACTATTAAACCCTAAGCTTAAAATATAGATAATAAATAATGGGAATTTTAAAATTCTTCCTCATCAGAAACCACTTCATTTAGTATAACCTTAAAGGACAGACAGCTCAGATTTTTCACTTCAACCTTACAAATTCTGACAAAATACAACTAATACATGAATTTCTTCTTAGTTTGCAAACTTACCTATAAATCCACCACAGTTAACAGTTCATTTTGTTTCTAAAAAATTCTCCTATTGGCCTTATTTTTAAACTGCTTAAAAATAAGATTTTCATTACACATAATCAACTGTAATTTAGTGTTCAATCCTAAAGTCCTAGCACTTTATACTCTGAAAGGACTTAAGAGGTGACCAAGTAATCCCTTCACAATAAGGTTAAGAAACAGACTCAGGGGTCCCCGAGTGGCTCAGTGGGTTAAGCCTTTGCCTCAGGTCATGATCTCAGGGTCCTGGGATCAAGCCCTGCATGGGGCTCTCTGCTCAACAGGGAGTCTGCTTCCTCTCTCTACCTGCCTCTCAGCCTCCTTGTGATCTCTCTCCCTGTCAAGTAAATAAATAAAATCTTTAAAATAAAAAAAAGCTCTAAATTTTAAAAAAAGAAAGAAAGAAACAGGATAAGAAAAAATTAAGGCTATAAAATTAACTGGTGTTAAAATCCAGCCTCTGATTCTCAGTTCCATGCTCTTTCCTCAGTTAATCAATTAGTTACATGTAATGTAAAGGCATTAAAAAAAACCTTTCCACCACCTAACAGTCTTTGATCAAAATAGGACAGTACTCACGACATCTTTCTCATTTCCAATTTTGCCAAATCTTTCCTACAAGGATCACAATCACAGTAAGGAAGACTGAGAGTGAGGTCCGCTGCCCACAATCCTCTTACACATGAAGATAAGCCTGGCTCCCACATCTGCTTATACTATCAGTCTGTAAGACTTACTGATGTCAAATCCGTTGGCCTCCCAGTACTTTGTAGCTTTGTGACTGATTCCAAATACTACAGAACTTTCTGCCCCTGGATAATAGACTCCCCATTCAAAACGCAAGGGTAAATATTAATCCTCTCCTGATTCAACTTTCTTTCCTAGAATTCAAGTAATCTTTTATTATCTTCTTAATACTGAAGAGAAGGTCCATTCTAGTGATGGCGCAAAGGTCCCTACTACGTGCCAGAATTATTTTCTACTTAGTAGAATTACTCATCCAATCTGACAGCAAAGGTAAATACCTTGCCCAACGTCATGCACCTCATAAATAACTAATCAGTAATGCAAACTTAAGTTGGGCTAAAAATCTAACTCATTCCTCTCCACTTCATCCAACATAGAGCCCCAGCCTTTAGAGAGTCTGCAAGATTAGCTGTCAACATAGGCCCTCCAAAGAACTAATTAAAGATATGACCCACATGACACAGCTAATAAAATAAGATGAGAGGCATGTAATGTAATGATCAGTAAAGCTTATTTTACTACTATAATCTACCTTTCCATAACTCCTGAATATGTTTTATTTTTGAATCTTAATAAATAATTTGTCTCTCCTTAGAAGTTATTTGTTGATACTAATTACAAACTTCATAGAAAATAAAATTAATGGGATTTACATTTAAGATCTGATTTTTCAAACAGTGACTGGAGAGAGCTTTGGACAACAATATATTTAACCTCTGTATTCTCTGGGGATAATAAGAAAACTGCATCACAGGAGGCTCTTTTGCTTCAGTAACAAATATAAACCATTTGAATAGTACCCAGCACAAAGTAAATGCTCAACATATGTTAATTATTATAATTACCATAATTATCATCACCATTGTCACCACCTAGAACATTAATGTTATGATACCAGAACACAATGTTACCAGAACATCAATGTTTAAGGATGGTCATTTTTGACATTATGTTCACTGTTGAATTCCCAGTGCCTGACACATAATTGGGATTCAAACATTTCTTAAGTGCATTAATTATGATTATTACTAGTACTTCTATTACAAAGTAGAGGATGACTCACACCAAAATATAATTGCCTCCAGGAGAAAAGATAAATTAAGCATGAAAAAAATTGCTACCTGGAAATTCAGAAGAGGTACCAAATAGAGAATTGCTAGTAACACAAATACAAGGCTATTGGAAGAGAGAAGAGGAGAGGCTACTCTCAAGTCAAGGAAGCATCTATTCAGATTAAAGTAACCCACCAGAAGAAAAGTTGAGTCAAAAGTGCTTGCTAAGATCATTTTGCAGGCAGAACATTTTCAGGCTGAGACCAGGCTTCCCAGTTCATAACAGGGTATACAAATCTAGAATAGAGGATTTCTGAGTCTCCTAAGGAAAATCTAATTGGACCTTGACAGCAAGGACAAACACCACAATATAGAAAGGAAAAGTAGCATTAGAGAAAGGAAAAAAATGTATCGAAGGGCACAGCAAGCAACTGGGAGCTGTAACTCTCAGGTCTGTGTAGATAGAAGGATCCCTAGGAACAAGTTGTAGCAGCCATACAAGCAAGCAACTCAGCCTCTCACCTGTCTCTCTCATGTGCTCACCCAAGCTTATGCACAAGCTCTCCAGGCACAATTTTCATCCAGACAACCCATCACCCAATCGGCAGGCCCAGGGACCTACCACTTCTGAGGATCCTATTAATTGGCTACTGGCTCTTGGTCCTTCCCTGGAAAAAGAAGGTTTATGGGCAGGAGAAGCATTTTGCTCTAACTATTTTCATTTCTTACTGAAAAATCCCTAAGAGAACTGAAAAGAACAGTAGGGAAAGAAAGAAGCCAGCAGAAGCTTTCAAAAGGCCTCAGAGAACATAGTGCTCCACCTCCATTCCCCATCTCTATTCCTGACTTCTACTAAGACACACACACTAATATGTTAACATCACCTAATGGGCATGGTAAGGTACCAGTCAAAATATATAACAGCCTTTAAAAACAGCTTCTTGAGAGCTGGGGACTTCTGCAGTTTGTTGACAAACTGCCCAAGCAAGCTAGTCTAACAAGACAGGAGAGAAGGTCCTGGGGAAAAAAAAAATCTAGTGCATTGAGGGCTTTTTTTTTTTTTTTTTTAAAGATTTTATTTATTTACTTGACAGATAGAGATCACAAGTAGGCAGAGAGAGAGAGAGAGAGGAGGAAGCAGGCTGTCCGCAGAGCAGAGAGCCCGATGTGGGGCTCGGTCCCAGGACCCTGACCTGAGCCAAAGGCAGCGGCTTTAACCCACTGAGCCACCCAGGTGCCCCAGTGCATTGAGGGTTCTTGGGCAAGTTTGAAATTCTCTAAGTCACAGTTTCCCTGTTTGATATAATGTGGAGAGTAAAAATTTGTACCACTTGGGGTGAAATGAGATAATGTCTTTTTTTTTTTTTTTTTTTTTAAGAAATACTTATTTTAGTGGCGGGGAGGGTCAAGAGGAGAGGGAGAGAGAAACTTAAGCAGACTCACACTGAGCACAGAGCCTGATGTGGGGCTGGGTCTCATGACCCTGAGATCACCACTTGAGCCAAAACCAAGAGTCAGACTTAACCAACTGCACCACTCAGGAGCCCCTAAATGAGATAATTTGTAGAAGGTGCTTAGTACATTGCATGGCACACAGTAATCATTCTATCAATGTCAGTATTTTTTTTTTCTGTACCCTCACCCCAAATAATTATCTACTAAGTATCCAGAAGACAAACATTTTGCCTTCCTTAAACCTGACTCATAGCCAGATAATTCTCATTTAATTGTAACTTTTACTTAACAAAAGTTCAGGAGTGGCTGCTTCAGAGGACAGACAGGCAAGATGAGAATTCTATAACTCAGAGAGCCATTCAGGATCACAAGAACAATTAAGAGTACTTTCAATTCATCTAGAAATCAAGTCAGTAACTAACAAAAGTCACTCTCAGTTTCAGCCTTGGGGTCCTGAAGCCAACCATGGAGATGTGGAGCACTGGGTTTTCCCATGCCATGAGTAGATAAGGTAGCACTCAATAAGTCTGGGGCACTGGAGGCAAACTACCAGCTCAGGACAGTATATAACCCTGAATGAACAGCGAATGTCTAAGGTCTCTAAAGAACGTGTTGTCTAACACGAAAAGATGCTCAACATCACTCATCATCAGAGAAGTACAGATCAAAACCACAATGAGATATCAAGTCATAGCTGTGAGAATACCACAGTCAAAAAAACAAGAAATATCAAGTGTTGTCAAGAATGTGGAGAAAAAAGAACGTTTATGCACGGTTGCTACAAATGCAAATTGGACAGCCACTGTGGAAAAACAGTGTGGAGGTTCTTCAAAATAGAAATACCATATGATCCAATAATTCCACTACTGAGTATTTACCCAAAGAAAACAAAGACACTAATTTGAAAAGATATATGCACCGCTATGTTTACTGCAGCATTATTTACAATAGCCAAGATATGGAAGCAACCCAGCATCCATAAATAGACAAATGCATAAGGAAGACAGAGTGTACACACACACACACACACACAAATATTATGCAGCTATTAAAAAGGATGAGAGCTTGAATAGACCTAGAGGGTATAATGCAAAGTGAAATAAGTCAGAGAAAGAAAAATTCCATATGACTTCACTCATATGTGGAATCTGAAAAACAGAACAAGTGAATAAAAAACAAAAAGCAGAATCAGACCTATAAATATAGGCAACTAAATGATGGTTACTAGGTTGAGGATGGGCAAAATGGTTGAAGGGGAATGGGAGATACAGGCTTTCAGTTATGAAATAAATAAGTCAAAGGAATAAAAGGCACAGGAATATAGTCAAAGGTATTTTAACAGTATTGTGTGGTGATAGATGGTAGCTACGCTTGTGATGAACACAGCATCAAGCAGAGAGAGGTTTAATCACTAGGTTGTACACCTGAAACTAATGTAACATTGTGGGTCAATTACACTCATAAAAAAATTGAATGTGTTATCTAGAAATCAAGTTTTAACAGACCACATCACATTTTACTAAATCTCCATCTACATAAGTGATGATTCTTATACCTATACTACAATGTAGAAATTTATGAGAAACTGAATATGGATTAGAAAGTAAAACCAAAAGAGATAATGTCCCAGTCATCTATTACAATTCAACTGAAGCATTATTTAAAAGGGGTTAAGGAAAACTGTGGCAAGAATGGTACCTCTTGCCAATTCTCAATTACCATTTTCTAACATACTAAATTAACTCTTAAATGAAGAACACGGAACCTGAAAAGAACCACCTGAGTCAGAAAACTAGGTCATCCATTTAACTGTTTTCTTAAAAGACCAAGAACTAATAAAAGTAATGAAAAGTAAAAATAAGGCCATAAAAACAAAATTCTGAAACAAAATATGGCTTAAACAATATCACCTGCTAACTCCAGGTGTCCATCCCTTTCATCTTTGCAAGATTTACCAGAAGTCTGTTGTCTTCCAACCACAGACAAGAATCTTCTTAACTAAGACAAGTTACAGTCTTCTTGACTGTAACTATTTAAAGATAAATGCTTTGTCTTCCATGTGTCATGATGCAGAAATCTGGAGCACTGAATTGGTGCTTGCTTAAATGTTTGGCCAGATCCAAACCACTTCCCAAGGAAAATCTAGCCCAATTTAGAGGTTAAGAGGGACCATGTCAAACACTTCCACTTTGAAAACACCATTAACCCTACAATCAACACACCTGACAAAGTAATCTACAGTTCCAACTGATTTCTCCCTTGGCAGAAACCAGCTTGAAATAACATATACTAGAAAAATATCCATTTAACAAAGGAAAAATCCACAAACACTAACCATTCAATTACTTAAGTCTCTATCTACCAAAAAGTGTGCTTATGCCATCCATTAGGGAGTAATAAAATGTCCTAGGGAGATGACTGTCTTTTTTAAAAAAACTACTAGCAAGCATATTGTGCATCATGTTGTTCTGTTGCTTAAAGTTACTTCTCTAAGAGTGTAGTACTAATAAAAAGTTTGACTCACCTATCCACTTTGTCTTGACTTGCAAGAAAGTCAAAGCTGAATTTTATGTCCACATTGACAGCAGCTATCCTTAGCTTTGGGTTTTGGTACACTACCCCATCTTTCTATTGGCCTTCACTGCAGACTCCTGGTTTTTTGTTTTGAGTTATTGGCTGGTGTTTTGTGGGTTCTCTTTTTTTTTCATTCTTTTTATGATGATGTGTTTTTTGTTGATGCCACTTCAGAAATTTTTTGGAAATGAGCAAGAGGTATAAATAATTTAATAAATTAAATTCCTTCCATTATTATTACAGTGTCCTCACTGTCCCCAAAACTGTCCCCTCTCTTCATTCCTGTGCATGCTGTTCAACCCAACATAGTGCCTGCTATTTCTAGCATTCAATGACTTCTCCCAGAGTTCTGAGGCTGGATAAACCATTTATTTGGGCTCTGACATACTTTTAAAATACTACTTCACTACTTACACAACTTTACTACTTCTCTACCATACTTAAATATTACTTTTTTCATCCACATGGTCTTAAGTTCCTCGAAAATATAAGATCCTAGTGGGCAATGAGTATATGATTATATTCCTACCAGCATCAAAACAAGCCCTGTACCCAGCAGAAAGAGTAAAGCTGTGTTGTTAATGGGAAAAGTCAAGATTTTTGAAAGACCACCAGGCAAAACTAAGTGGGAGATAATATGCTGAAAGGTTTCTATCTTAAAGTAACTTAGGAACCTAAGAACTAAGATATGCAAATTACCTATATAGCCAACAGAGATTGCATATATGTAAATACAAAGAAAGTTCCTGGAATGGCTGCATTTGGCAGGATTATTCGGAGTAAACAGAGGCTTCAGGTGAGTGAAAAGGAGTAATAACTGTGAGGGCATTCAGCCACAAAAGGAAGAGATAGTATTCAAAGAAAAGCAAGAACAGTTCCAACTGCATAGTAAAGAACCAAAAGTATGTTAAGACACTGGAGGTGAGCTCTGGAGCTCTGGAGATGGCTGATAGAGGGCCTAGAGGCAACAAAGTCAAGCCTGAGCATGGTTTTCTTTTTTTTCCTTTTTTTTTTAAGACTTTATTTATTTGACAGGGAGATACACAGCAAGAGACTGAACACAAGCACAGGGAATGGGAGAGGGAGAAGCAGGCTTCCGGCTGAGCAGAGAGCCCTATGCTGGGCTAGATCCTGCAACCTGGGATCCCAGTACCCTGGGATCATGATCTGAGCCAAAGGCAGAGGCTTAGGGACTGAGCCACCCAGGCGCCCCCAAGCCTGGTTTTCTTTAAGGTGATTTAATAAGGTAAAAATTTTAGAAAATGATTCACAATTTCTGTATCAAGGATAGACAGGAGGGAGAAAACTAGTATATGAAGCCTGACAGTAAATATTAGAGATGCATAGCAAACAGGACACCATGACTATTTGCACTTCACTTCACAGTCCTCTGGAGATCCCTGATACCCAAGTTAGGAGTCACTGTCCTAGAACACAAATGCAAAGCATAGCGAGCAGTAAGTTCCATTAGCAAGGATTTACGTGCAGCTACAGAATTCAGCACTGTGCCAGGGGTATAAAAGCCAACACAAGAACCCAACACGGAAAGGGACAATGCAGAGGGTGAATGTGAGAGGAAAATATTGGTGCTAAAGGTAAAAGGGGCCTGAAACCCAAGGAGTTTAAAGTTGGAAATGAAGTAGTGAGCCAAAATGAAATGGTAAACCAAAAATGTCTGGTTAGAGCATTGCACACTAAACATGTGCTTAAGGAAGACTCCCGGCAGCAGCCTATTGGACAAACTACAATGGAGGCCACTTCTGCACCTCCCTTGCCATTCAGTAGCAACTAGATGATTTGTTCAAAGCTCTAAAGAAGGTCCCATTTCTAACTTGCACTGATCAATAGTGCTGGTCACTTAAATTGGTATAACCCATACCAAGAGTTATATTAACAGCTTAACTAATTTCTTCAAGGTACTAAAAAAAAAATCTCTATCTTCAAGAGTTCACACAAACTTAGTAAACTTTTGAGCTTCAGATCCAGTCTAAGAAATTGGAAAAAGGGAAACCATCTACCGAAGAGTCCTCACCATTAGAAAAAAAAAAAAAAAAGTTTGTAGGCCATGACTTGAAAGCATATAGGCCCTTGCCTAAATTTAATGGTTCACTTCCTCAGTCTCAAATCCTTTTCCTATCCACCTCTTCCACCAGTTTTCAAACAGTTGTTTATTGCAATAACCTTAAACAAAGTAAGATGAATAACCATAAATTATTTAGATATCCAGTAGCTAAAACTGTCTAGTATTCTTGGACTCTACATCTGGCAAATTCCAATTTCTGTTCTAATGCTGCAGTGCTTAGAAAGCAGAGTTTGAATCCCAGCTAGACACTTGACAAATTAAACTCCCATGCCTCACTTTCCCCATCTGTAAAGTGGAGGTTAAAAAAAAAAAAGTACCCCTTCGAAGAGCACTTGTAAAAACTAAATGAGCTAATATTAGTCAGGTGACTGATACATAGTAAGCACATTTATTAGCTGTTATATCACCTCCATCACAGAGTAATATTAGCCACTACCAAGATCTCCAGGAGCACACATATAACATTTTGTCTACAAAAATAATGAGTAAAATCATTCCATCAGCAATGAATCCAAAGCGGCACAGATTGGTTAGATACAGAGGTAAGGGCCTACCTGTTGCAATATCTCTAAGAGATGACTGTCAGGAAACAGCCATGCTCAGTCTGCACGTGGGGTTCCAACATGCAGGACAGCTCCTCATGTTTACGTCACTTAAGGAACTCCTTTTGTTTGGAAATAGAACCTTTGCCTGACTTTGGACGAGTCTGTCAGATACACTTAAAATGTATTAACATGAATCTCGGGAGTCTGTGTGTTTAAAAAGTTTTTGGGAGGTGTGCTTCTTAAACAAAAAATATTTCCTAGTCTATGACTCCTCGGCACTACTTTCTTTTAATTTGTTTTTTTCTGTCTGGAAATCTGGTGAGGGGGAACCAAAACATCAAGACCTCCCTGCTTCCCAAGCATTAGCAGGTAAATGGCCTTGGCGCTTACACGGAAGTACAGCAAGTTGACTACACACACACACACACAGAGCGAGAGAGAGAGAGAGAAAACCAGTCCTTTTTCCTCCCCCAGCACTAGGATCTGCAAAGAACTAAATTAAAGTGCACCCTAGAGACCTTGGAGAAACAAGCACTGCAGTCGCCGGCTGGGCAGTTGGGAGACGGCAGGTAGTCTTGCTCAGGTGAGAGAACCACATCCCAAGTAGGACACACGCTCCCATGCCCCAAGGGAAGCCTAGAAGCATTCCGTGCACTCAGCATTCTCCCCACAAGACACATCTTGTCGCCGACCTCTACGACAAGCCACATCGGAAACCTTCCGGGATGCCCAGAAGGCTGTTCCTGGAAATGCAGGCAGCCCCGAGCGCGGGGCTCACACGTGCCCCAGCAGCAGCAGGCCTGGCTCGAACCCCCATCTCGGCACTCACCTGGCCCGTGATGCCAGTGATGAGCGCCACTTTCCTGGGCTTGCCCATCTCTCCGTCCCCGGAGCCCCGAGCGCTGGGGCAGCGTACCGCCGCGTGTGCCATGTCGCTACCGGCGTGTGGTCGAGGGCTGGGCGGAGCGGAGGCCAGTGGAGCAGAGGCAGCGGTGCCGAAGGGACGTGGGGGTGTGCCTGCACACAAGCCTCCTCGCCCAGGCTGCAGGGAAGTAGAGCACCGCGCGGCCCGCCGCCACAATCTGACAGGGGCGCTCGGGAGGCCGGGCGGGGAGGGCCGGGGGCGGGCCGAGGCGGGCCCCACGGCGGGGCGGCGGGACTGCGGCCTGGCCGGCGCCGCGTCATTCGCGTCAGCCCGCGACGCTCCCGTGGCGCCCGCGGCAGGCCCCGCCCCCCGCCGTCCACCGCCTCGCTACGCCACGCCTCCTCCGCCGCTGGCCGCGCTGCCAGGGCGGGGCGCCTGAGGGGCGGTCTTGTAGCGGGGCTCTGCGGCCTCTGGCCGTGGCTGTTATGCAGGTTCAGGAAAGGCAATGTTGCCGGGTCCTTAGGCCGGGCCAGTCCCCTGGCGTAGAGGGCACAGGCGGTTGGCGGCTTGGTCTTTACCCGCTTACCCTCTTTGAAACCCCTGTCTCCTGCCCTCCGCCCTTCTGGCCGTCCCGGGAATGCTAATATTATCTGAGGATGCTGAGAGGAAGTATGCGCTGACCTTTTCATTAGGAGAAAGCTTTGAATACCAAATCTAGGCGTCATGGGGCTGGGTCATCAGCTTTGATAAATAATTCCTGGAAACCTATAGCAATGCCTTTTGATGAGTTGGGTTTTATGTTTCCTGAGGGGCGCAAGGCCCCTAAAGGCGGTCACAGATGTGTGGAATGACTAACCTCACCTGTAGCCTGGCTCTCTGGCTCTTCTCACGTTTCCCTGAAGCTTGGAACCAAGCACAAGGTTCCAAGTAACTAGATTCAAAGTATTCTAGTTCGAGGACTGGCAGAGTACAAGAAAGCCTGGCCCCACTCACGTGCAGCTTAAGGAAATGTTGAAAAGACTGCAGGGTCAGACAAACCTGGACATGGCCAGTTTCAAAAAAAGTAAATCAAATGCAAGGTGCGGTCCTAACCTGATGTCTCCTGAACTGGCTTCCATGTGGCAGCTACACATTGGGCAAAGAGAAGGCCAGAGGTGACTCACTGGGAGGATGGCAGGTGTGTGTACCTAAGGAGTTGGCCGGAATCCATGGAAGAGACAAAAATTTCCCTATTTCCACTGCTCTATTAATTTGTACATTTTCCTCTCTGCAGTAGATTACCTCAGGTCACAAATTGAGTGCCAAGGACAGTGCCCAACCTATCATGCAAGTTGTTACAGACCTCAAATACCCAAATCAGAAAAACTCAGGATTAAGTTAAAAATCGTTTTGTCCCCTAATCTTCTTGGGAATATTCCTTAGCTTTATATATAGACGTGTCTTTAGTTTCACACTTTGGCTCTCATTTGTCCATTCTATATGGAGAATGACTGAATAAATGTGTATTACATACAGTATCAGAAGGCTGTGGGCACCTGGTTGGCTCCGTCGGTGAAGCATCTGCCTTCAGCTCAGGTAATGATCTCAGGGTCCTGGGATGGAGCCGGCATCAGGCTCCCTATTCAGTGGGGTGTCTGCTTCTCCCTCTGCCTCTGCTCCTCCCCCACCCCCATGCTTGTAGGTGCTTGTGCTCTCTCTCTCAAATAAATAAATTAATAATATTTAAATAAATTTTTTTTTTTAAGTAGCAGAAGGCTGCTTCTGAATGGTAAATGAAGAAGCCCTAACGCAGAGGATGGTGAACACTTTAATTCAGGGGAACTCACTATAAGCAAGAAATGTCTTTGAAATCTACTACATTATCTTAAAAATGTATGTTTGCTTTAATATAAATATTATTTGGATTAATTTTCAGAGACATTACTTAACATTTTCCAGAAAATCATGGGAAAACTGGTTACTGAGAGAGAACATACCAAGTTTATCCTGCAGCTGTGAGACATCCATCACACTACTGAATACTGGACATTTGCCTTTCCTGGTAAGAAGTATGCCAGTAAAAGACCTATAGAAACAAAACTGATTATATTGTAGGGCCTGTAAATAAAATAATTACAGAATGTTGAGAGAAATGGTAGTTTTGAAACACAATGGAAGGTTGAGAAAAAATGAGGGCTATTTCTCTTGAAAACTTCTCCGAGGAAAGGCAGTAGAGCCATATATTGGTTTTCTAGGGCTGTCACAACAAAGTACCACAGACTGGTGGCTCAAACGATAGAAATTTATTTCCTCACAGTTCTGAAAATCCAAAATCAAGGTGTTGTCAGGGTTAGTTTCCTCTGCAGTTTCTCTTTCTGACTTATGATGACCATCTTCATGTTCATATAACATTCTCCTTCTACATGTATCTTAGTCTGAATTTCCTCTTCTTATAAGGACACCACTCATATTGGATTAGGGCCCACTCAATATGATCTCATGACCTCTGCTATTACCCTATTTCTAAATAAAGTCATATGCTAAATTACGGGTGGAGGAGTTGACTTCAACATATGAATTTGGGGGGGGGGAGACACAATTCAACCCATAACAGGTCCAGTAAACTCCAAACAAGCCTCTGAGAATGATGTGCTACATGGCAATTGCTAATATCCATGAGTTCAGAGGAATTGTCCATTGACTTGTTTGGTTCCTGGTGAGAGCTCTCTGTCTGGATTACAAAGAGCCATCTTGTGTGCCCTTACATGGTGAAGAGAGAAGAAGGCATATCCTCTTATGCGGCAATAATCTCATTAGAGATCTCCGCCCTCATAACCTAATTACCTCCCAAGGGCCCCCATTTTCACATACCATCATATGGTGGATTAGAGCTCAGCATATGAATTTTGTGAGGATACAATTCAGTTCACAGCATCAACCATTCTATACAATATTCAATATTTTGAATAAGTTTTTTCACATCCTTATTTCTTAACATTGAGTAGATACCAAGTATTCAAGAGTAATGCCTTGGCTTTCTCCTCCAAATTATCTCTTCTTTTCTCTTCTTTTTTAATCTTTCTTTCTTTTGCTTTTACCTTATGGAACATTTGTAATATTCTTTCACTGTACATCAGGTTAGAAAACCAACAACAGTGACTAGCATGTATTAAGTGAACAAGTAAGCTGTGCCAAGGTATGCCATATCTCATTTAATTCTATGAGGTAATTATGATAATGATCTCTATATGATAGAAACTGGGGACCAGAGAGGTTAATAAACTTGCCTAAGGTAAAATAACAAGTGGCTGGTTATGGTAGATATCATTATTGGCTCTTTCAATTCCCATTCCATATTCTATTTATAAAAATTGAACTGCTAAAACCCATATTTTCCAGATCATTTTGCAGCTGGTGTTTTGGAAGCATATTGAGTTCTGCCAATCAGATGTGTTCCTCCTCATTCTGGTAGGTAGAAGTGAAACAAAAGCCATCTTTCTACTCCTGGTCAGACTAACCTGAGAGATGTGGCAACTAGACTCCAAGTTTAGGTCTAGTCACACAAGTTTCATGAGTACAGTAGCCATGTGGGGTGGACTATGGTGGTATGCCCTTGATGTCAACAGTCCAGTGATGGCCCCTCTGGCTTCTGTTCTTCCATCCCTTAAAAAAAAAAGAAAAAAAATTCAACTGAAGTTTTTATTGAGATAATAATAGAATTCACATGTATTTGTAAGAAATAGTACAGTGATATCCCAGGTACCCTTTACCCAATTTCCCTCTTGGTCACATCCTCTGAAATTATAGTGCAATATTACAAGCAGGATATTGACATTTATACAAGTCACTGATCTTATTAAGATTTCCCCAGTTTCATTTGTACTCATTTGTACATGCATGTGTGTGTGTTAGTGTGTATGTATGTTTATACAATGCCTTTTATCATACATGAGGGTTCATTCGTCTACCACCAAAGTAAAAATACTGAATAGTTCTGACATGGATGCTTCATGCCACATCCAAAGTTTTGTCATTTTAAGAAATATTATAAGTGGAATCATACAGCTTATAATTAATTGGGATTGTTTTTTTTTCACTCAGTTTAAGTCTCCTGGAAGTGCATCCAAGCTGCATGGATCAATAGTTGCTTTGGTGTTTTTATCATGGAGTATTATTTCATGGTGTAGATGTATACCCTGTTTAGCCATTTACCTATTGAAGGATATCTGGGCTGTTTCCAGTTTGGGGCTGCTACATATTAAATTGCTTGAACATTCATATACAGGTTTCTGTGTGAATATAGTTTCCATTTTACATAAGAGTGCAATTGCTGGGCTGTATGATAATTGCATATTTACTTTTTCTAAAAGATGTCAAACTGTTGGAGTTTTTATGTTTGTTTGGTCTTTGTTTTTGTTTTTGTTTTATGCAAAAAGTTTGTAAACAGAACTTCTTGCACTAAGTCTTTTTCTGCTCAGAATGTCTGTGGTAGTTTCCATGTCCCACTCTACACTCTAGCTGACACAGGAGTACAGATAAGACACAAACTCCAGGCTCAGGACTTTTAACCAAAATTGAAAGACCAATTAAATGGTTACTTGTATGTGTGAGTATGATTGAAAGGAAGCATTGAATTAGGGAAACATGTAAGGGGGAAGTAGACACTGTTTCCTTTTTACTTTACCTCCACTTCAGGATTTATACCAGTTTTCCAGCTCAGGAAATAAATAGGATAGAAGAAGTGACTTTATGAGTTAAATCTTATAAAATCCAACTCTATTGAAAATGGGAAAACTTAGATCCCTGTTTTATATTATTTCTCTTTGGAATAATACTAAATTGGGTGAGTCTCATTTCTTAGAATTCATGGCAAAAGTAACAGAGTTAGAATCAGAATTGGAAGGTGACAAGATAACTCTGACTTGTAAGGACTTCCTGAAATCTGTCACCTCACCTTTGGGCTATCCCATTCTACTAATGAAATCACACCATAGCAAGTTTTTTAGACTATGTTCTTAGAAAAGGGAAAAATTTTTTTAAAAAATTGAAGATGTTTATTTCTCATACCCTCATTCATGAAATTTTCCATCAGACAGCTTTCTGTCTTCAGGCAAATGAGCATTTTAGAATTATGAGTTCTGGGCCCCATAGTAGAGCATGTGTGCCTAAAGTCATATTGCTTTTCTATCCTCTGATTTTTAATCTCTAATTTTTTTTAGTTGGACTAATAGTTTTCAATAGAAGAGCTATTTTATTGAGAAAGTTTTCCACTCTGGTAATCTGAGTTTCTTAATTCACAAAACCCCGGGATCAGAGCTTTGGGATCATTACTATGCTGTCTAATTAGAATCTCCACTTGATGCCTACAACATTATTTTTCCATTAGTGGCATCAAACCACTAGGGAGGAAAGTATGTGAAGCTTTAAGTCTTCTTTGGCTCCTATTTTCAGCATTCTCCTGTCTGGATTTGAGAACGCATATGTGTTCACTCCTTTCTTTGTGATATTTACTAAAGACTTGCTCAATAAAAAGTGAATCTCAAAACACTAAAGATTAAATAATACATTATTCTTTAAATTAAATGAGGTAATAAAACACCTTTTCTGGCCTATGGAAAATTTCCAGTTCCTGATTACTAGTCTGATCTTTATGTCAAAATACTTCAAGGTTAAGATATAGGTCTGATTTTTAATCTTAAACATTCTAATTCCAGAGAAACTTTCCTTTTGTACTAACATGTTTAACATAATCAAGATGCTGTTATAAATGTCAAACTCCTTCAGGCAGAGCCCACTTCAACTAGTAATGACTTTTTATCTTCCTTCTACTACTTGTATGCCTGGTAAAGTTCCTAGCAATAAGCCTAATATATATAGGTAACAGAGGAATGCTATGATTATAAAGGCAAGCACCACAAATCCTGAGCATTAGAGAATTTATTACCTCCTTAGAGAAATGGCAAAGAGAAACTTGATCCTAATGAATTTTTAAAATGGCCTTCTCTTTCCCACCAAGAGAGAAATTCCTTCAATTTCTGGGAGGCAAGCCTTAAGGATGCTTCACTCTAGGATAGAAAGAGGGCTAAAGAATATCTGAACTCTGTCCTACAGTATGTCCTAATCGTTATTGGGAAGACTTACTTTTGATGTGATAGTAGATGGAACCATTAAATAATCCTCAGATGCAGTTCAGGGGTAATTTGTCCCAAGTTCTCAAAACAAACCATAAGCCCCCCAAAAGTCAGGAACCTCACTGAAGAGCAGTAAGCACTGGTGGGGACAGAACCTTCAGCTGTCAGCAAGCAGTAAGATCGTTGAGGCAAAATCAGGATCAGCCATGGTCCTGGCATGATGATGACTGTGACAGCAGATAATCATCATGGCAGATACTATGGCTTGACTTCCAACACAAGAAGTATTCAGCAAGTGTTCAGGGAAAGGAGCACCAGGGGTTGCATGTTGATTAATCTGAATTTATCAAAATCCCATTCTCCTTGTCAGTGAAGGACTGACACAGGTGATACAATTCTATCCAATGAGATATGATGAGTGAAATTATTCTGCTGTTGAGTCCCCCCTTCCCCCACCCTCCATGGGAGATATCCTCAGGTTAGTATTGATGGTATTCTGCCTCTCCTGGGAGAGACCCAACCAAATCCTGCCTGAATGCTGTGTTTAGCAAACTGCTCATGGTTCTATGAGACAGTAATTAAAAGGATAGCTCTTCTGGGCCGTCCTTCAGCTTTTCATCATGTCATCTGGGATTATTCAGTGGTGTTTAGATGATGGTTAGCATGGGCTAAAGGGTCCAAAAAGTCTTCACCAATAGTCTGACTCCTTAGCAGGGAAGGCTGGAAGGCTGAGCTCAGCTGAGAGTTCGGATGGTCATGGCTCTCTCTCCATCTCGTCTCTCTATGCGGTCTCTATGCATGGTCCTTCCAGCATGATAAACAACCCACATAGTGGGTCAGGACTACCAAGTGTAAGGGCTCTAAAGACATAGGAATAAACCTTAAGATTCATTATGATAGCCTTGAAGTCCCAGAATATCACTTCCATCACATTCTATTGATCAAAACAAAAAACTGAGTAAAACCACCACAGTGTCAAGGGAAGGAAGTTATATACTACTTCTTGATGTGAGGAGTAGCATGAATGTGTGAAGAGGAATTGGTGGTGGACCTCTTTGGAAACTGTCTACCTCAGGCCATCCTTGAGCCATTCAATTCACATCCCTTCCTCATGCAAAATACATCCACCCTGTGTGTTAGTTTTCTAATGCTGTGTAGCAAATTATCACAAATGTAGCAACTGAAAACAACACACTTTTACTATCCCACAGCTTCTGTGCTTGGGGGTCTGGGGACAGCTTGCCTGGGTCCTCTGCTCCCCTTCAGCAGAGTCCAGCTGGACTTTGTGCTCATCTGGAGATATGACAGGGGAAGAATCTGCTTCTGAGTGTATTGGGTGAGTAGCAGAATTCATTACTTATGGATGAATTCCTGCCAACCCTGGCATTTTATTGGCTATCAAGAGGCCAACAAAAAAATTATAATATTGCTTATATTTCTGGGTATTGACTAGGCTCAGATGGAAAGTTTTTACTTAAAATTGCTTTTCTGGTTTCAGTCAATTGAGACACAGGGCTGGAATCATCTGAAGGCCCAACTGGTCTAGAAGTCCAAGATGCTTCTTCAATCACATGTTTCATGCCTGCACTGGTTAACTAGCATGTTAGAGCCTGACTGGACATCTCTGTCTCTCCATATAGCCTCTCTATGTGGCTAGCTTGAGCTTCCTTGGAGTGTGGGAGTCTCAGAATAGTCAGACCTATTACATAGTAGCTGGCTTCATAAAAGTCAACATTTCAAAAGTCCCAGTTAGAAGCTTCAAGGTTTTGTGAGACCTAGACTCATGCAGGAGTCATACAGTGTGACTTTTGTCACATTCTATTGATGAAAAGCAAGATATAAGAGTTATAAAGCCAGTCCATATTCAAGGAGTAGAGACTACACCAAAGCAAGAATACTCAGTCATAGATCAGTGGGGGAGACATTTATGGAGACTATTAAAACCTAAAATATGGCAACCCGGGAAAATCGGCATAATTACTTTATAGTGTTTCAAAAACTTTGTTTCACAAGAATATCACCTAGATCTGTATCCATATTCCAGATGTAATTTTGACTAAGCAACCGATGCCATGTTTTTGTATTACCCACTAGTTATTTAATAATGAGTTGTCAAATACATCTAGTTACCCTGAAACTGTATAACTATGGCAAGCCATGCATCATCCATTATCTTGGATAGCTTGACAGGGCCTTACCCAAGGCCCTCACAAAAAGGTCTGCTAAGAACTTCTGGAAAGGGTTTTCCTCCCTGAAAAGGAATGGGTGAGGAAAAACTTATCTTTCTGCTTCTGGGTGTTGTTATGTGAAGGTCTGATGCCTGGAGTTGCCGTAACCATCTTGTGACTATGAAGGGAAAGTCAAAAATTGTAGAAAAGTGGGTGTCTGGGCGGCTCAGCCAATTAAGCATCCAACTCATGATTTCAACTTATGACCTTGATCTCACGGTCATAAGACTGAGCCTCATGTCAATCTCCACGCTCAGCATGGAGTCTACTCGTTCCTCTCCTTCTGTTCTTCTCCCTGCTCTCTCTCTCTCTCTTTCTCATCAATCAATCAATCAATCAATCATTCTTAAGAAAAAATTGTGGAGAAGCAACTTGGAACTGCTGAGTAGCTATAGTAACCTATCCTAAAACTTCTTACTCCAGATTTCTTATTATGTGAGACAGAATATTCCTTATTTTGTAAATGTCTTTAACTGAGAGTTCTGTTACTTACAACTCAATGTATTTTTATTGATACATATATCCAGACCACCAAGCAGTGGAAAGGAAAGGAATGTGGCACAGAGGGACTTTAATGGCCACCAGGGACATATAATCATCTGGCATACTACAAGGAAAGTTGAGGTTTGCGGGGCTCACTGGCTGGGAATCATCCCCTTAACTATTCTTTCTGAGGCCAGGTGTCCTGAGAAAACAAGTTTGTTGTTTTGTTTCCTTAGAGATTGTTTTACACCCTTTCTAATCCTTAAATATTCTCCCCTTTTCTAAGGCTGGCTTCATGTTGGAACACCAAGGTTATATTTTAGGGAATTTATCCATAATTATCAAAAAAAAAAAACTGGTGTTGTCTCCATCTGTTCCACAGATTATTACTAAACCCAGAATTAGAATTAAATAACCTTTTGTGGGACAGTATATCAGTCTCACAATGCTTTAACCAAGTAGCACAAACTTGGTGACTTAAGACAAATTTATTTTCTCACAGTTCTAGAGGCTTGAAGTCTGAACCTAAGATGTAATCAGGGCCATGCTAACTGAAGGCTCTAAGAGAGATCTTTCCTTGCTTTTCCCTAGCTTCTGTAGTTGTCAACAGTCCTTGGGAGTCCTTGGCTTGATGATGCATTATCCAAGTATCTGCCTCCATGAGCACATGATGTTCTTTCCATGTGTGTCTGTGTCCAAATTTCCTTCTTTCTATAAGGACACTAGTTATATCAGATTTAGGGCCCATTCAATTCCAGTTCGACCTCATCTTAACTTGATTATATCTGCAAAGACCCTATTCCAAATAAGGTCACAGTCACATGACCCCTTGAATATGTCTTTTGAGGGCATACAATTCAAACCACAAAAGGCACTGGTGATGAATGTATTAAAGGACTCCTGTGATACTGAATATCATCCTTAATTGGAAGATTCTAATGAATTCTTGGCACCAAAAAAGATGAGTGTAAAAGCAGATTTGAAAAGGCTGAATTTAAAAAGAGAGGTGATTGGTTGGTGAGAAAGGAGAATGTAGAAGAGCCTGGATTAAGTTATCTGAAGAATTAGAATCCTCTTGGGTAGCCAGAAAAATCTTGTCTTTCAAGATTAGAATAAAGAATAAAGAGAGAATAAAGTCTTTCATTTTCCAGCAATTGCAACTTAGAAGACATGGCTGAAACACTGCATGTATTGTTCCATTATTTCTCACATCTCTAAAAAGTAGGAAATATCTCCACTTTCTAGAAAAGGAAGTTGGAGCATAAGGAAGTTAAGTAAATTGCTTCAAGTTTACTTAGTAAACATATGGCAGGGCCAGGAATAAAATTCAATTGTGTTTGACAGCTACGTCCATGCTCTTTCCATTCACAAAAGTCATCCTGCATTAAGTCAACAAATACTTATTGCATGCCCACCATATGCCACATACTGGTCCAGAGAGTACGTGTCAGCAGATGCTGCCAAACTGCCTTCAATGAAAGTAATCATAGTTTACATTTCCGCTCACAGTGCATAAAAGTACCTGGTTCTCCAGTTCATTCTCCAAATGGAATATTCAATCTGGAATTCTTCAAAATTTGATAGTGTAAGTGGTACCTTATTTTAGTCGGCATCTTATTGAGTATTAGTGAAGTTGAACATCTCTTCAAATGATTGTTTTACAATTTTTATTCATTTTTCTCTAAATTGCCTTGTCATACATTTTGTCCTTTGCCCATCCTTTTTCTTCTTTTGTATTTTCTCCCTTGTTTTCTTTCTTTCTTTCTTTCTTTCTTTCTTTCTTTCTTTCTTTCTTTCTTTC